>NDGN011231563.1:0-16164 GCA_002564285.1 Tympanoctomys barrerae
GGAGAGGGAGAGGGAGAGAGAGGGAGAGGGAGAGGGACAGAGGGAGAGGGAGAGGGACAGAGGGAGAGGGACAGAGGGAGAGGGAGAGGGAGAGAGCACCCTATCCCTGACATAGGGGACAGCTATGACTAGACTGGTAAGTGTGCATTAAGAGAACTCAGTCTCCATCCTGTAACCACAAGAGTCAGCGCAGTCCTTGGAGTCGAGTGTGGTCTAGCTTACCTGGGGTGCAAGCTAGAGGTCTTACTTTCCTGTTAGTGCCGTGCTTAGTGTAGAACCCGGGGTCCAGCCACACCAGCCCAGGACCGTGAGTGGAGCAGGTAAAACCGGACATGGGCAGCATCTTTGGACGGCGACCCTGTGATGGCCGCGGTGGTCACGTGACTATGAGACCGCCTGCTGTGCTTCTCAAATAGAGAGAAAAATGCAAACACTGGGCAAGAGAGACACAGGTAAAACTGGGAAACAGCTGGAAGTGGCTGGTGTGGGACAGGCGGCAGAGGCTGACGAGGCGTCCCGCGCATCTGTGTGCCTTTTGAAGCAGGGCTGTCTGCACAAGTGACCACCAACCCCCCTCGCAACGCCACCACACAGCAGCCCTCGCGGGTGGCCGTCTGAGCCCCCTTGTTCCTCCCCAGGGCACTCTGCTCCGTTCCCAGGCTTCTCTTCTTTCCCCACCTTCTGGGTGATTTTTTGTAAAGCCGAAGCCGAGGCAGACAGCAGAGCTTAGCTTGAGAGTGAAGTCCTGGGGCAACAGGGGGTGTGAGCAGGGGCTGTGAGCAGGACATGACCCATCGAGAGCCCCGAGAGTGGCCTTTGCTTCTAGACTGAGAAGGCCAGTCCCGGGCAGTCCCATTCTATGCGAGTCTCCTCGTCCACTCCAGCCTCGCCCTGGTCTCTCCCTCTGTCCCACGCCTTCTACCTGCGGGGGGAGTGGGGGGAGGCCACCTCCCAGCCCTGCCGGCCTGTGCCTGATGCAGACAGGCAGCCATGGGAGGGATGCAAGGGGACAGGACGTGGTAAGGTTTCCTACTCCTAAGCCAGGGCCAAGGGTGCAGGCTGTGAATGTCCCGGCAGGGCTGCCTTGTCCCTAAAGGTCTGCCGGCCCCCACCCCATTCCCACCCCAGTGGGAGGCGCACGTTCATCTGCTGCTCTCAGGTCTGCTGCCCTCTGGGACGCCCATGCAGGGAATGCAGCCAACGATAAATCCTGCAGCGGATGCAGGATTCCTGCGCCGCAGTGCACCTCATGGGAAGGGTCCAGGCCCAAGGCAGGAGCAGCACAGAGCCCACGCCCAGACTGGCTCCCCTCCACCTGCTCCTGTTTTTGGGTTGCTATGCCCAGGGCTTTCCGGGGCTCGGGCTCCTGGTCGCCTGCCTGTCGGTCCCTGTGCCCAGCGAGAACACAGGAAGTACAGGGCAGAAGCGGCCTCCCTCGGTAACAGGCTCTGTTTATTCGATATTGTCAGGGCCTCCCCTCTCCTCCCATGCCCCAAGTGACAACCAGCCCCAGGGCAGAGCCAGTCTTGGGGGTCTGGCGCACCCTTGGCCTCCGGCTCTCAGCTCTGAGACCCCCTCACCCAGGTGGTCCTGGGCCCATCTCGGGAGCCCCTCCAGAGATGTTTCCATCCGAGCTCTGCTTCCAAGTCATGGAGGCCTCTTGAATCTTGGGGTACCCAGGCTCCCTTAGGGCCTCTGTCTCCGTGTTGGGATGGCATGGACCGCCAAGACCACTGCCACCCTGACCCACGCAGGCCAAGGTTGCTAGGCTGGTTCCGCCTCGCTCCCTCCTGTGTCCACTTGGGCTGGGTGGCTGGGCTGGCCGCATGAGACCCCTGCTGCGCTGCCTTCTTCCCATGCCCTCCTCCCGACTTGGCCAGCAGTGTTGAGCCCAGGAGGGCAGACACTACTTTATCTCTGTCACATCCCTGCCTTTTGGACCAGCGGGACCACAGAGGAGAGCCAGGGCCACCTGCATTGTGGTCAGGCTTGGGGTGGGAGCTCGGAGCGGGTGAAGGAGGGTGCAGACGCCCTCTCTACTGGCATCTACCGGCACCCGTGTCTCTTAGCAGCTGACAATGGACCTGGGGGAGTGCTTGCCATCGATGGTGTGGAGGCTGTCCCTGACCCCGATGCTGCCAGAGGGCCAGGACAGGGCCTCCACCACAGCCCTGAAGTCACCCAGGTCCAGTCCTTGGGCTTCATCATGCAGCTCCCAAGAGCCCCCTGTGGAGAGCACCGCGGGGCACCTACGCTGTGGGCACCACGTGGGCCTGGATCGTTTCTTGAAGGAGAGGGCTCTCCTTGCTGTCCTCCTGAAGTTCGGGGCCAACCTCTGCCTTGACTGTCACATCTCCCTGTGCTGGAACACCATGCCAACGGGACTTGGGGTTACCACGTGACCTCGCCTTTCGTTGACCATCCACACTGATCTATTTCCTGATACAGCCATGTTCCAGGACCTCAGGGGTGAGACTTCAGCTTATGCCTTTGGGGACATGATTCTGCCCAGGACAGACCCCAAGGGAGTCTCCAGGCATGGAAGACCCACCCCAGCAGAGGGCATAGCTCCACGGGCCACAAATCCAGAAGGGCACAGCCCACAGCTCCATACGTGCCCTCCCCCCGTCCCCTGGGGAGTCGGGCTCTGACAAGGAGCAGGACGAAGCGAAGGACTTAGGGAGGCCTAGGCTGAGTGCCCTGGTGGCCGCAGGACCTGCCAGGGCCCCAGGTGCTCCTCCTGCCTGGGCCAGCGAGGGGCACAGCGGCTCGGGGCCCTAATAGCCGCACCAGTCTGGACTTTCAATCAGCCCGACGCTCCTGAGAGCATGTCAGGGCGGAGGCATTGGGTTACCATCGCAAATTCCGACTTCAAGAGCAGCCATAAAACAGAGACCCCGAGCGTGTTTTTCCCCTCTTTCCAACATTAGCAGCTCATCTGATACATACTCTTTGGTTCCAGTTTCCTGACAGCCAGCGACACCTTGGGGGCCGCCCAGCCGGCACTGCAGGGCGAGAGAGTGCGTGCTCGCCGGCTCCGTTGGAGATCGCAGAGGCAGCTGTGTGGCCCACGCCGTCATTTCCTTTCACGACCCCGTATTAGATTTATCCTCACTTTCCACCTGAAAATCTTCAAGCAGGAAGGGCGGCCTGAAGGTCCTCCTGGGCTCAGCACACTTAACCTCCTGCAGAAGATCAAAGCGGACACAATTAACTCCCGTCCACCTTTCTGAGGTGTGTGAGACCCGCACTCGTCTCGCTCCATTCCAGCCCTGTGCAGTCCAGTGGGGAGAAGAGGCGCTGTCCTCGCCTGCAGGGACAGATCAGCCGGGACCCCGGCCCAGCTTGGCCACCCCTCCCTTGGGATGGGCCTGGCCCGGCTTGCACCCGCCTGGTCCTCCTGAGAGACAGCACCCGGGTCCCCAGCAGTGCCCGGGGGCGCCCATGTACCGCCCTTTACCTAGCACCTCCCCACCCCTGAGGCCCTGGTTGCAGAACGTGTGACCCTTTTGGGACCCACTGGCCGGTGCCCAGCATGCCCACCCCAGGTGTGGTGGGCGGGACAGTGCCACGCTCCCTTGCCGGGTTGTCCTGCAGAGGCCATGGCCGTCTGTCAAGGACGCCTCCCACTCAGCACCACTGAGACTGACGGTGTCTGTCCTCATGCGCTGAGTCCCTCTCAAGACTGGGCCCAGCCTCGGGTGCCGTGGGCTGCACCCACGTTCCTCACACTGCACGCACGGACACCCCTGGTGCCCACACCCCCATGCACCTACTCACACACAGGCCCATGGCTCAGCCCCCCGCAGACACTGGGCACACCCACACCCTCAGCACTGACTGGGCCCTGCGTGCCGCAGGCCTCGGCTTGGAGCCAGGGGTGGGCAGAGCTGCGCATTCCTCTCGCCTGGTTCTCGTCCCCTGGTGCTGCGGATGCTGACCACAAAGACAAGTCCTGGAGGCCAGCGAGCTAAGCAGGAAGGACGTCTCCCTCCACTCACAGTGGGCAGAGCAGATGGTGGATCTGTGCCTCAGTTTCCCCAGATGTAAAGGGGCAGTGACAGCATGTTTCCTGTTAGGACTGGGGATCAGTGACACAACTGTCATCCCATCCCATGTCCCTGTCCCCCTTGGGCACCTATTCAGTGGCCTCTGCTCCTGGCTGTGTTGTTCTGGGGACAGGAAGATGCCATGGGCCCCATGAGTTACTGGCATCTCCGGCCCACAGTGCAGCTGCCCGGAGCCTCAGGCTCCCGGTTCTGGGCGCACAGCCCCAGGTGCTCCCGGACACATCTGTGGGCCGCATGCGCAGGGGGTGCAGGGAGCCGGTGGGGAAGACGCTGGTGGCAGGCGGCCAAGCCCCGGTTCCCTCCGCACACTCGCAAGAGGATCCTTATGGGGCATCATAAAAATATCACGCCTGCTTACCGGGGATTTATAATGCAATAAAATGTAAACAAACAGCTCTTTAGATCAAAGTAGCATAAATAACAGGCATGCTGGCTTCTGGAGAAAAGTTAATAAATCGAGGTTTGCACTAAAAACGGCCCCTGATGCTCTCGACTCCCGACCCAGTGCCTGGGGGGGGGGGTGACAGCGCCTGGGAGCCACTCGGCAAGGCCACCAGGCCCCCCACCGCTGACCGGCTCCCCGAGGTCCTGTCCCTTAATTTCCACCCACCCCAGCTACAGCCAGAGGTTGGAGGAAGGACGTCTGGAGATGAAGCCTCCCCAGACCCATCTCTGCCTTGAGCAGAGGCTGGTGGGGCACTGGTTCCCTCCACTGAACCCAGCCTGGGCTGGCCGCGCCTCCTCAGATCAGGCTCACTGGCACCAGAGAACTTCCGGGCAGGTGCCGGCCCTGAATGTGCCCGGAGAGGGCCACATGCTGGAACAAGGCTGTGGAACTCCAGCAAGCACGGGGTCTCAGGGCTCTGTCCTCAGCGCAGCTGCCCAGGGAGGGCTTCGGGCCCCTGAGCGAGGCTCATGCTGCCCTATCTATCCCAGGGCCTCAGGGTCCAGCCTCACTCCCCCCGGGCTCTGCCCCTCAGGCTGGGGTGAGCTCTGTGGTGGCGCTGCCTGGTCACATCTGCACCGCAGCTAAGCAGGACAACAATCTGGCCGCGCATGGGGTCCAAGCAGGGCTGGGACCTGCCAGCCGGGGGAGCGTCCTCGATAAAACTCCTGCAGGAGGCCTTGGATGCAGCCACGTGTGGAGCAGGGGCCTCCAGAGAGAGCATCTGGGTAAAACAAGGTCACTGGGTCACCCTCATGCAGAAGGACTGTGTCCCTACAAGAAGGGGACACTGGACACAGGTGTGCAGAGGGTGACCGTGGAGGACAGGAACACTGTCCTGGGGCCGAGGACACGGCCAGAGGAGCCAGGGCTGTTTGTCCACCAGCAAGGTGGCCGGCGTGTAGCCGATGGCACCACGCGTGTGTCTCCAGTTCCCGGGAAGCTGGGGGCCTCACGCCAAGCGGCTTCCACCGGCACTGGGTGGTGGTGTCCCCAGGGCCTGTGCAAACCCTGGACATGGTGGCCTTCCCTTTCATGGCTGACAATGGTGTGGCTTCAACTATGACAGTGATGTGAAACTACAGGGTACCCACAGCCCAGGGGTCCCCTCGGGCCACTCGAAGGGCCCTGATGCCTCCGTGTCAGGGTGCACCAGCATGCAGAGGACGAGACTGGGGCTCCTCAGTGAAACCCTAGACTTTCCTGAGACACGAGGCCAGAGTGCCAGGGAGGAGGACACAGACAGACCACAGGTTTGGAGGACAGACTCCTCCCCCGAGCCCAGAGCAGCCCCGTGCTGTCTTCTGGAGTCCTTCCTGGCACAGCCAGCCACTTGGGGGAGTGACAGCGGGCCTGGCCTGTGTGCTCATGTTTCCAACGTCTCCTGCCAGCAAGCACAGACTGGGTATTGGCCTCCAGGCTGCTCACGGGATTTAGTGACCGGTGCAGCGCTCTTCGCGGGCAGCATTGCAAAGCCTGCGCATTCTGGGGACTGCCCTACTGGGCACCCTGCGCTCCCCACCTCATCCCGGCCCTCACTGGGGGCCCAAAGCTGGTGGGGGGCTGGATGGTGTGTGTGCGCCCCCAGGGCGGCACAAGTAAGTCAGCAACCGCTTCATCTGCCCACACCGGAGCGTTCCCACACAGCCCACAGGGAGCAGAGCCCCAGCCCCAGGCTTTGGGCCACAGCCCCCAGCAGAGCCCAGTCATCCTTGGCCAGGAAGGACAGATCTGGCCATCACGGGGCCAGCCGGTCCCCCAGCACTTCACATACACTAGGAGGACAGAGAAGAGAGGGGCCAGTGCATCCCCGGAGCCCTCCTCGAGTGGAGCAGGAGGGTTTATTCTAAATGCATACATCTAAAAATATCCCCTTTTTGTGTGTTTTGACTCCGCGCCTGAGAACACGAACACATTTCCGCAGAGCGGGAGCCCAAAGCCGGGACATCTTGGAGTGATTTGGGCGCCTCCTCCCCAGGGTCTCAGCAGTTGTAACAACGAGGGGGTTTGCGAGAATCTAAAACACCCACTTGGCCCGCACGGCAAGCAGCGTATTCATCTTGCAAACTGTAAAGATCTGAGGCTATAAACTGCTGCTTCTTAAGGGTTTCAAAGCATAACATTGACACTGAGTTTTGCTGTAAAACAATCTGGGAAACACAGGAGCCCCAGCGTCTTTATGGGGCGTGGCAAATTGCTGCCCGCGGGGTGGTAGGCCCCCCTGCGCCATTCTCCCCAGGAAGACAGCTGGACCATGGTGCCGAGTGGTCAGTGGTGGTGACCGCTGTCCCCTTGGGGCTGACCTTATATAAAGTAGGCGGCTGGGGGCAAAGCACAAGGCCACTGCCGGCTTTATCCTTCCCAGGCCCAGGTGAGGCCCCTTCCTGGAAAAGGGAGTCTCACAGCCACCCAGTGCAGAAGGGACAGGAACGCCCTTAGGACACAGCGGGGACTGTGGCCCTCAGAGATGACAGGACTGGAGCTTCTCCCATGGGCCATGGCGTGAGCTTCTGCTGGTCCCCGAGGCCTGCCAATGAAGTTCCACCCAGCGAGTCCCACGTGTGACACAGATTCTCTGTGTTGGGGAGAGCAATACCCAGCACAGCATGATTTTTAGCGGGGTAGGGGGAGGGATTGTGATCACAGTGACAATGGCCAGCCTCCTCGCTGCTGGGGACAGGAGGAAGAGAGGCTGCCCATGGGACAGGACACCCACACAGCCCTGGCCAACCCTGACCACCTAGCTTGCAGCCACCTCCGCCTGGCACCCAGAGTGGCCATGGATGCCCAGGATGCCCAGTTGACTTGGAGGGGAGGGTTTGTATAGGGTCAGCCCCTCATCCTACATCTTCCCAGCAGAGAAAATGCGCCCAGGTCTTGCCCCGCCATGGTCTGAGGACCCAGCACCCCACACCCTGGGAAGTTGCCCTCCTGACCTCCAGAAAGGCCCAAGGGCAGCGGCTCTAAGAGTCACGGGACAAATCCTCTCCCCCTCCCCGTCTAGCTCACAGGGAGCTCACCAAATCTGCAAAGGGGTCCAGCAGGATCCTAAGGCCCCTAGAAAGCCTCTCACCTGGGAGTTTTGCAGCCTGAGAACCAGGTGGAGTCTTACCCCACACAGGGTCCTGCCAAAGTGGGGTGCCACGAGGCCAACAGTGGAGGTTCCCACAAGGACCTAGCAACCTTTACACTCAGAGGGGGAGTCCGACACGAAGGGCACGGGATTCCCTTTACACGAAACATCCAGAACAAGGGGACGTGGAGTCAGTTAGATTACAGCTGCCAGGAGCTGGGCCAGCAGGGTGCGGGTCGGGGCAAAGGAAGAGGGGCTCGTCCAGGACAGGGCGTGGCGACGGCTGCACTCTGCTGTGAGCTCGCTAAAAGACACCGACATGCACGCAGGAAGAGGTGGGCCGGGCGGCCGTGAGCTGTCACTCAGTCGACCTATTTTTCTAACCACAGCAGCAGTCACGCACTCGGGCAGGTGCTGGCCACCGACCGGCGCTCCCGGCCCCGACCTCGGCCTCTGTGCTGTGCCCGGCTGGGCTCTTCCCTCCGTGCACCCCACATCCATGGGGCTGCGCTCGGGGTCAGCCCCACCACTCATGAAAAACCTCATACCTGACTCTTCTTCCTCTTGGTCTGAAATCAAGTTGAGCTGGGCATCCTCGACTTGGGGTGCTGAATCCAGCCTGGACCCCTGCGGCAGCCACACTTGGGTCCCTCCCTTGAGGTCCTGGATCCCAGGGGGACAAGGCGGGGGCTGCAGTGGCCACAGTTCACCACCAGGGGGCTCTGGGTGCAGCGGCTTCCTGGGCATCCCGCTGGGTGGCCTAGCCTGGACTGTTCTGAAGCCTCCCACCCCACGCGTCCTCCACTGCTCATGAGAAGCAGGAGCAGGGACACCCCAAGGCCTGGATGGCCTCGGCCACTCGGCTGTGCTGTTCCAAGCCACAGAACAGAGCAGGCAGTGGTCGGGCCGCCCTGCCACTGGACCTTCTCTGACCACTTTCTAGCATGCTGTTCCATTGTTAGAAGCTTTAAAAATAGGTTTTGATTCTCAAAAAGCCCTGGTGGCCTCTGGAGCACCCTGGGGCCACACCCCTGGTGGCACGCGCCTGCCCTCCACAGGCCCGAGGCAGGCATCTGACTAACTCCACCTGCTCCTGTCCTGGGCTGGGGGGTTCAGCTCCCTCCTCATCCCTGAGCTCCACTGCCCCCTGGAGCAATGAGAGAGTTTGTCCCAGCAATGAGAGAGTAACCAAGACAAACTAAAGAAGGCTGTGGGGACTGGCAGGTGTGGGACACGGCAGGCCTCCGTCGCTGGGCGCCGTGACAGCACTCGCAGGTCACGACCAGGAGATGTGGCAGGCGGCTCCTCACACATCTGTCGAGGGGCCCAGGAGGTGGAGGAGGCTGGGGGGAGACAGGGAGCGCTGCCTCTGGGAACAGTGGGGTCTCAGAACCTCAGGGTTCCGAAGCTGGGTGGCCCAGCCCCAACCCAGACCCCACGTCGCTGCCTGGACGGCCTCGGACAAGGTTCTGGGCCACTCAGTGCTGGCAGGCGGCCCGGTGCTGGGACTGGGCCCGAGACTCACGGTCCTGTCTCTCCTGAGGACCTCAGCTCCGAGGGGCAGCCACGGCCTGGGGCGCCTGAGCTCTGCCCCACGCACACACCACGCTGGGGACGTGGGTTGGGCCGGGGCGTGGCTGGGAGTGTGCCCCCCAAGCCGGGTCCATGGTGCTGAACTCCAAGGGCTGGTGCTCAGCCTCCCCGGGACGCTCCTCTCAGAGGAGCCAGTGCCAGCCAGCCAGGGTCTGCGGGCCCCCAAGCTGTCCCCACACACGGGGAAAGGGCGGGAAGGGCGCTGCCAACCCCCGCAGGCACCCTCGGCAGCTGCTCCAGCTGAGCCGACTCCAGCGCCAGCTTTGCTGTGGATTTCCTCCCTCCCGACGTTTGATATTTGGGGGCCCATTTTTATATTTTAATGCATGTTTTTATGGAAATATTTATAGCACACATGTAGCACATAAAACACCATTGTAAAACCATTTTGCCCCGATGCTGCTGAAATAAATGATGTTGTTAGTGTTGGGCTTCACGGGGTCCTCTCCGGCCGTAATGAGAACAGTCTGGCTGAGCGGCTGCCAGCCAGCGGCTCCCGCATCTGTTGGCACTGCCCCGAGGCTCACGGGAGCACTGCCAACCGCAGCCCCCTGCCTGTGGGAGGAGACTCGGGGACAGGTGGCCGCCGCTCGGAGCCTCCTGCCTCCAAAGGCCCCAGGCGAGGACGCTTTGGATCTGACTTGATTTCTCCACCTGTATACTGGCAGCTTCAGGTCTGAGTTATTCTCGCCGAGCTTGGGGGACAGGGAGGAGAACCTGGACCCTGGGGACAGACACGTGTGACTGGCTGGTCCACACAGGGGCCTGGACTCTGCCCTGTCCAGGTTGTACAGGGGCCACCTCCATCACAAATAAAGATAATCGCCTCAGCCTCCCTTACTGCCGGATGGCTTAAAAGGGACAGAACGCAGTGCTGACCACCATCGCGGACAAGTTTAAAAATTTATGCGCCAGCCTCAGAAAGCCCTCCCCACCCAGAGCCTCCCGCCACGGCTCCATCCCTGGCGGCTGGCGTGAATAATTGAGTGGCTGTTTGTGAACCCGCCAAGGTGGGGAGTGGAAGGAATGTCATTAAAGCGACCCTGGCTCTGCAGGCCAGGAGGGCCACGAAGTGGGGAGGGCCATGTGGTGGGCGGCCCCGCACTCCCGGCCCGGCCTGCAGCCTGTCAGCCCAGCCCTCTGCCCCGCACTGCGCCCCATGAGGCCTTGCCAAGCGCTCGGCCCACAGGGCAGGACTGCGGAGAGCAAAGCCACGCAGGTCCCTGTGAAGGGAGGGAGAGCAAAGCCCGCGTCCTGGACACCGAGGACCAGGCGGGGTCGCTGTGACTCCAGGGCACAGAGGGCAGGCGGGCACTCCATGCTGTCTCGGCCTCGGAGCCCCACTTGACTACACCCAGCGGCCCTTGTCCATTCCAGAAGCCGCCTGCTCAGTGCAGAGCCCCCGCCCGTGCATGCTCAGGTCCACAGCGCTGGACGTGCCGGGGCCATGTCCAGGGGTCCTGTGGGCCTCGGGCTAGGACGTAGCCTGGGCCGGGGCCTGACTGCTGGCCCTGCTGTGTCTCCCCTGCTCCTCCCGGCCAGCCCTCAGATTTCTCAGAGACTAGGCCTTAAGGAGATGCAGGTGCTTCCTGGGTCCATGAGGCACCTTTTGTGTGTGAGGTCACTAAATGCCAGGATGGGGGACTTCATAGAGGGAAAATGAGCCTTCTCTGTTTTATCACAAGCCCACACGATGCTGTGTGACAGTGTTTCAAGAATTATTGCCCCAAGTCACACGAAATCTCACAACTTCTCCCAACTGATTCTGAGAGCCAAGATTCCAGGCATCAAAGGTGGCAGGAAGGATGAGGTGAGTTCAGAGGCTGGGGATGGAGGAGTGGAGCCCAGGGCTTGGGTGCTTCCCCAGCATGCATGGAGGAGGCCCCTGTGCAGCCTGGGTCTCCCTGTCCCCTGAGGACACCCTGACACCTTGCCTGCTGTCCTGAGCTGGCCTGGGTGCTCAACCCCGGGAATGGCGAGACCTATAGAGGCAGGGCCTTTGCAGATGTGGCCTAGGAGGACAAGGGCCCCAGGGTGGCCATGGCCTGCGAGGACAAGGGCGGAGAGTGGAGGGGCCACAGCAGCAGGAAGAGGCAGAGGGTCTTCGTGAGGAGCACTGGACGAAATAATGCCCTGGGGAGACGCTCTTGGAAGGACCAAGAGCACACAGTGCGCACCGCACAAAGGTCCCTGGAATGGGGAAGGTGGAACAGAGAGAGGCAGGCCGGGAGTGTGGGGCTTGGACACCGTGCCGGGATCTGGCACCAGCAGCGACTCAGGACTTGCCCACCCCGCGTGCGGTCCTGGGTTCGTTCTCCAGGGCACGCACAAAACAACCGCAAACAGTGAACCAACGGCCGGAGCAGCGTGGCCCCCAAAGCCCATGCCCCGCTCCTTGCACCCAGCCATACGCATATTCATGAATCCACTCATACCGCACGCACCGCGTTAGGCACACATGGCTGGCTTCCCCATCTCTGACCCGCACCTTGCTTTTATTTATTCATTTTAGGGTAAATAAGCGTTTCCCTTTGTTAGCAGCAAATGCGTCTCGTCTCCTGTGTTTCTGCATGTCTTAAATATTCACGCATGTAAAAGAACTGCAACACGCGCCCTTGATTTATTATTTAGGGCCCTTTTTCTCTGATAAAACGGAAACCCCGTCTGAAGGAGAACTTCACATTTTATTTCCATTAAAGCCTCTCGTTAAAGTTTAAAACCTGCTTTGTCCCCCGTACTTGAGGACTGATATTTCCGTCTGTCAGGGAACACGATTGCGCTTGTCAACACGCCGGGAAAGGGCCCAACAGGAAGGGAAATGCCAACCTGTCAGCCGGCCGTGATGGGCCGGGAGGCGCAGGGCGGGGGCCGCTGCTCGAGGTCAGGGCCTGCTGGGACAGGGCCTCGGGGCCTGTTCTGGGGCAGCGCAGTGCCCCCGCGTTGCCATGGTAACCCAGAGCGGCTCTGAACACGTGGTGGAGTGGACACAGGTCATCATCAGGAGTGGCCCGCCGGCAAGGGGCATCCCCAGCTGGGCCCCGAGTTCATGCTGTGGAGCAGGCACGCAGCCACTGACGCTCTGCCCAGCCCTGCGGGCACAGGCCTGGGTCACCTGCACCCCTCACACCTGGCACACGCGGCAGCCCAGCACAGCCCAGCTGTGCCACCCTGGGCAGCCCCGGGCCTGGGTCCTGGCTGTGCTCATGCCTTGCGTGACCACACGGGTTACACGTGTGGATACACATGTAGATGGTGCATGTCAGTGTGCCAAGCAAAGGTGTGGTAGGTGTGCATGCAGATCGGTGTGGGCACGTGGGGTTGTGCACATGTAGACACACGCACGTGCGAATGGTATACCTGCGGGGCACTGCGCAGGTGTGGAACACAGTGATGTGCCTGCCTGTGGATTGCCCACGCACATGGCTGGGTGTGCCCGTGTGCTGAGGGCATGCATAGGTGAGCGTGCTTGTGTGGAGACGGGGTACACTAGCCCCACATGGGCGATGAGGGGCAGGGGAGCCCTGGAGAAAGGTCCCCGAGCCACACAGAAGCGCAGCCCAAGCCCGGGCCGGCCGCAGCTCCGCCAGGATCCCAGCACCCCGCACCCAGCCCCGGTCCTGCGCTGCCCAGCCAGGACAGCCAAGGGCTCAATCTCCAGCCTCCCTCCTGTGGATCCAGGTTAGGTGGGAAAGGCCCCAGCCTACCCCAGGAGAGCCGTGCACGTGGCGTGTCCGTGTGCCCCGCCCTCTCCCAACAGGGCTGGAAGTCGAGTCAGAAGAGTGGGTGAGTCTGTGTCTGCCCTCTGGGGTCTGGACGTGGGATGGCTCCCCAAGCCCACAACTCCCCGGCAGGGCTCCACGGCAGCTGCACCACCATGAGGTGAAGCCAGCTGGGGACATTGTTGCCCTCAGGCCACTCTCAGCTGCAGCCAGCTGCCTCCTCCTGGAGCTCAGGGGCCCTGCAAGACGTTGCTCCACACAGATGTGGGACAGGGCAGGGCACCTGATGCCTGAGAGCCACGTGACCTCTGCTGGGAGAAGCTGGGAGCTGTGGCCTCTCTGGGGTGCTTGCCAGGGCTGCCGTCCCCAACCCACTCTGAGCTGGACCAGCCTCCCCGTGTTCTTGGGCTACGGGGAGTGGCTTCTGTGTCATTTGGTCCCCAAAGGCCTCCGTCCACCAGGAGCCTGGTGCAAGTGACAGGGAGGTGGGATGGTGACACCCACTCCCTAGCTAGGTCTCCCCGTGAGGTCCGGCCATAGTGGTGGCCCTTGGCCCCACCCTCAGGCCAGCAGGCTCCAGCAACGGGACCCTGGTCTTCGCTGGCCTCCCTGAACCCTGCTCCCTGGCAGTTGGGTCTGCCTGGGATCTTCTAAGCAGGAAAGGTCCCTGGCTCAGGGAGGGCTCAGGAATGGACCCCAGGAGCCAGTCCCCACTCTGTCCCTTCCATTGGCTCAGCTGTGTGGGGATCCAGAGAAGGACAGTGACAAATTGGAGGCTGAGGCTGACACTCCTAGGCCTGCCCCGAAGGAAGTGGCAAGATTGTCCTAATGGAGGGCAGGAACAACTGCCAGCAGGACCAGGACCAGGACCAGAGCAGCTAGTGCTGTCCACGGTCACCAGACAGTGAAACCAGAAGTCCCTCCTGACTCAGGTCCCTGAGAAGCAGAAGCTTCTAGAAGCATCACACCGAGTCCCTGTTTCTCCGAGGAGAAAGGCCACCACCACTGAGGCTGAGCCCTGTCCCTTCCCGGGCACACTCAGCCCCCAACCCTCGCTCACACGCCCCCCACACCCCCCACCTGGTGCCCCCGCACACACACAGCCGCACCAGGGCTGCCCTCCCCTGGCCCCAGGGCCCATCTGCAGCCCCGACTCGGAGCCCAGGGTGGGGGTGTCCGGATGCCATCACGTGGGCACCAGCCATGGCACCGCCAGCGTGTGAGCCTTGTGCTGGTGGCTGCAGCCGCCACATGGGGAGAGAGAGGCCTCAGCACAAGAGCTGCCGGGCAGCGGGCGGGAGAGGCGGCTGGACAGCAGCCGTGGCCAGCCCTGCCGCAGTGAATTATCTCCAGCAGGAATAAAACTCAGCTGAGCACCGGGTGAGATAGACCACAATCTGTTAGCAGAAAATTGGACTGTCACCCACGAGCTGTGTTCATTTTGGCTGATTAAAGAGATATTAATCTACTGTCACTGTTGCAGCCCTGTCAGCGGCGCTCACAGGCAGCAGGGACACAGCTGCCGCGGGGACAGTGGGGTGGCAGAAGCCACACAGGGAGGGCAGCAGGGTCCACTCCAGGGCCACCAGCACGCCAGGTGGGTCTGTGTCCACTCTGGGCCCCCTCTGGTCACCCACACAGCCACCACACGTGTCCTCACGGACACAGCGCGGGTCCTGCGGCCTCTGGGCACAGGATCTTGCGTGCTCTCCCCGGCTCCCTGCCCCCCTGCAGGTTTCATCGAGGGCAGGCGTGGCCTGCAGTGAGCTCAGCAGCCCCACCACGTGGCGCCCACGTTTGCAGGGCCCTGGTTGCACCAGGCACCACGCCGTGAGGGCTAGGCTAGTGGCAGCTGTGGAAGGAAAGAGGCTGGGGAGGCAGGGCCACTCTCTCCGCCAAGTGCCGGGTCCAGCACGGTAGGTCTGGGGATCAGCCGGCTTCACTGCACCATGAGGGCAAAGAATGGGGCACCCGGGGCCACTCACGCACTGAGAGCCCTAGGCCAGGCGGCACCACCCCACGCCAACTTCCTCACCCCACTCACAGCCCCTGGTGCACCCCATGTCCCTGGACTACTGCGCCCAGCCTTGAGGGACCCCAGAGAACGAGGACAAGCCAACAGTTCCTGGATACGAGCACCCCAGGCAGCACCAGGGCCACACAGTGCCACAGGCTCAGAGGATGAGGTCATCGAGACTGAGGCCAAAGCCCATGGTGAGGGAACCCCAGCTGCCCAGGACCCCCAAGAATCACCAGCTCCACCAGCTCCCCATGCCCACGGCACATGTCTTCAGCTGCGCAGGACTCTGGACAAAGGCGAGGTCCAGCAGAAGCCCTATCTGCAGGCCCAGTTGTCACCAGGATTTGCCAGGGCCACCGTCAGCCTGGCTCAGGGGAGCCCCTGGGAGCTCTGGGCCACGCTTCCGTTGGTGGCCCCTGGGCTCTGCCTCTGTCGATTTCTGATGAGGCATCAGGAGACCAAGTAGCAGAGAAGCCACCGCTGTGGACCACGGGGCCATCCTCAGCTCCAAGCAGACGTGAGGCCCAGACCCCTTGCAGAAGAGGAGCATGGGTCGGGGTGCCCCAGCCACTCGGCCTCTGGCAAAGGAAGCAAGACTGTCAGAGCAGCCAGGTCTCTGTCTCAGTATGGCCACACGCCACCCTCCACCAGGTCCTATGGCCCAGGAGCAAAGAGGCTGGGGACAGGGGTGGGAACACAGGCTGGGCTGCTGGCTCCCGCCAGGTCCCCCAGGACCCTCCCTGCACGCCAGGACCAGCGGTGGTGGCCGCTCCCTGCTTGGCCTTCCAGGAGTCCCTGGGGGCTTCTCCCCGCACCTTGAAGGCCCCTCACCTGCCCGGGCCGCCCCATGGGAAAGGCAGCAAGCTGAGGGCGAGGCCAGCAGAGGGAAGCCACACTGCCCTGGCTTCAGTCCCCTGCACCTACACCTCCAGGCACCTGGAGGGGCTCCAAGCGTAGGGGGGCCCCTGCTGTCCTGGAGGCCCTGGGCTCCTCGCTTGGCCTCTGTCCCAGCAGGTGGTGGCTTGGCCCCTGTGTCCTCCATGGTCTTCCCTCTGCGTGTCAGCACCCTCCCCTCCTGGGCTAGGGCCACCCTAGTGACTTCACGGAACCTCATTCATCTCTCCAGACACAGTCAAACTCAGAGCAAGATCTTGGGCAGGGGCTGGGCTGGGACTGAGCTGGGATTGGGGCTGGGCCTGGGCTGGGGCTGAGCTGGGGTTGGGGCTGGGGCTGGGCTGGGACTG
>NDGN011231657.1:0-23771 GCA_002564285.1 Tympanoctomys barrerae
TCCCTCCCTCCCTTCCTTGTCTTCTCTCTCTCTCTCTCTCTCTCTCTCTCTCTCCTCTCTCTTTCTGGACAATTCCACTTGTGACTTTAGTAGAGCCACAAGTACAAGGTTGTGAATATCATTTATATAGTCCTCTATTATGTCCCTGAAGACAGTGCCAGGATTTACCCACTTCCTTTCTCACATTTCCCTCAGACTTGTGAGTCTCTGGATATGAATTCCATCTTCCATTTTCCATCTTTGAGTAGAACGTGTGAGATCGTTGTTGGGGAGACTGGAATTAAAACATTAACTCTGCCTCTGGAAAGCCTCAGTTTCTCATTTGCAAAATGGGGAGGATGATAAGGACTTTATAGGGTTGTAGTGAGCGTTAACACTGCAGCGATGTGGACCTGGTGGTGCGCTTGTAATCTCAGCACTATGGGAAGGTGAGAAGGAGGATCACAAATTAGAGTCTAGCCTGGACAATTTAGCAACTCAAAATGAGAAGTGCAAGAAAGGACCAAGGATGTAGCTCAGTGTGAAAGTCCCTGGCTCAATCTCCAGCACTGGGAGTGGGGAAGGAAAGAAAATAACGTATGGTAATGTGGAATGTTTGACCAATGAGATGAGGGAGGGCGATGGAGAGAGAAGGTGAAGCGAGGAGGAGAGAGAATCTAACATCTACTCATTTGCTACACTTGCAGACCAACTATATGCTGGCATTACCAGCATTACCAGGGGGTCTAAGGATTCACTGAGTCTTAAGATGTGGACCCTAACTCAAGGACTTCCTCTTCTCATGGGAAGACCTCCTTTCAATCTTTCAGCAGGGTAGTGTCCTCATCTCTAAAGTATGAGTAATCTCAGAATGGGCCTCCTAGGGTTATTGAAGAATTCAATATACAAAACACTTGGACAAATCAAATCTGTGGGATATTGTAAGTGCTCAGTTAATACTTGCTGGCTTTTCATACTGACGTGTCTAAGACAACTTCATGTTTAGCAGGGTGACCCAGAACCTCAAAATATCCTGGATGCCAGTGTCCTGGAATCCTCGATTCACAGAGCTGGTGAAGTTCAGATGGAGAATATCCCCTCCCCACGGCTGCACCACTGACCATGACTGTGAGGGCCCAGGAGCCCAAGTCCCTGCATTCTCATGACCTTGTTGATGGCTCTGAGCGCTGAGCTCCACTCTCTGCAGAGATGAGTGACGAAGGGAGTATGCATTTGGTTCTTCAACACCCGAGTGAATCTTGCTTTGCTACCCCTGTTTGCTCTATCATTTTACATAATGAATCATACCAATTCTGTTTTTTGAAGAAATTTGCAGTGGGCATTCTAGTTCTCATTGGGCAAGTTGTTGTCAAATTAAGTGAAATGATGTCCTCTGTGTCTTCTCCAGTTCAAACCGCCACTGCCTTTACCTGGTCAACGTCAGTGGGTCTGCTTCCTGTTTTGCAGTCTGGATTCTCCTGTCTACATGGTTCCTAATGAAATCACATCCTATCTCCTTCCTGTTCAAAAATTCCTGGTGACTTCCCATTTCTTTCAAATAAATCCCCTCATCAGTGACTGTTGCCGCTCTGTCCAACCGTATTCCCTTACATTCCCTCACTACTCTGTACCAGCACCATGAACCTTTTTTTTTCTATTCTTCAACACTGTGACTTATTCCTACCCAGGGAATTGCTTCTGCATGGAGATGTTGTCCCCTAGATCTTTGCACAACTGGCTCTAGCCTCAGTTGGAGTGTCACCTTACTACTTTGGATGTTACCTCCTGCCTGATCAGGTTTCTAATGACTCCTTCTCCTGTTTTCTCTACATCTTTCTCCCTTGAGGTATTCAGTTTTATTCTCTCCGTAGTGATTGTCATTAACATTTGCCGCTGGCTTCCTGTGCCTCCTGCTTTCTCTTGAGGTCTGTTAGGACAGAAATCTTGCTCCGAGTATTCACTTCTCCAAGGTGCTTGGGAGGAAAAGAAAAAGGGAAACAAAATTCCATAGTTATTTTCTTTGCTTTGATTTCTGTGGTTTAGTTTTACTTACCTAAAAAGTTAAAGAGGTTCAGTGTTGGCTTAGGGAAATCACCTAAACATTCTGTTTGCTCAGCTGTGTATCAGGCCTGTGTGGCTTCTGATTGGCTGTTTTCTTTCTTTCCTCTTCCCTAGAAGTCCTTGCTCCTTCATGACTTCCAATACTCATCTTGTTTCCTGAAGTTCTAAGTGCTTTAATACTTGGCTCCTATTATACAGAGAGCAACGCTAAAGAAATCAGATAAGCTGCCAGTCTTGGAGGGAAATCACTAGGTTGGATGGCTTTGAGTTGTTTGTTCTGTGCATAATGGTGTTTTTGTCTACAGGTAATTGAGTCAGGGCACCTCAACTAAACAAACCTGCCTCCAGGCAGTGGAGCAGTTTCAGCACCTCGGTAAACAAAGCTTTCAGTAGGAAAAAGTGAAACCTGTGCTGTTCCAGTGTTAAAAATACACAGTGGAGCAGGGCCATGTATCGCATAACTATAATCCCAGAACTCCGGGCAGCTGAGGCAGGAGTATCACAAGTTCGAGCCCTGCATGAGCAAACTGGCAGCCTAACAACTTAGTGAGTCACTGTCTCAAAATAAAAAATTAAAAGGGCTAAGGATGTAGCTCAGGGCTAAGATCTTGGTTTCAACCCCCAGTATAGCAAAGCAGAGCAGAGCAGAGCAGAGCAAAGCAAAACAAAAGCAAAACAAAACAGAACTGTTTAACTGGTCAGTTTGGGAGTTTCACACCTTTCAGAACAAAAGTAAAGTTCAAACAAGTTATTTTTTTCCTTCTGGGTTATTACTGTGATTGGAGGATAATGGGTTTTGGAATTATTTTATAGTTTCCCAATTATATTTGATCTGTGGTTCAGTTTTGGTAAGGTAATATGTAGCCAATAGAATCTAAGCTTATGTTAGCACAGGGGCCTCTGCTTGGGTTTATGTCCGATTGTAACAATGTGGAGAGCTAGATCTGAATACCAACCTGACCTTTGTCACTTTCATCCTCAAACTTAACCTGATGTATACTGTTTCCGCCAACACACACACACACACACACACACACACACACACCCCAAACTCCAGGAAATATTCTCTTTCATGTTTTTTGGAAGCATGTGCAATAATTTCTGTCTTAAGTGCACCCCCCTCATCTCTCTTCCTTCACCTGGAAAATTCCTATTTGTTCTTCAAGGTCAGGCTCAAATGTTGTCTGTTCCACAGAGTCTTCCTTAATTTTCAGGGTATAGTTTTTGTCTCCCTTTTACTCTCTTGTCACAGCACTGTGCTCATGCCTCTGTCATAAACCACACTTTCACTTGGTTTACTGTAGCGAGGGCTGGATGTACCTTAATTTTCTTGGTCCATATGATTTGTACATGTATTTTCAATGAATGGCTGCTGTTGGGGTGGGAAGTACACACACAGAGGCTTTGCCTCTCCATTGCCTATTCACGGCAGACATCACCAGTCAATGGCTGGAGCTTGGAGTTTGTCTCAATCTAGAACTTCCGTAACACTCAATCATTCAGACTTAATTTGTCATTGAAGATTTATTCACCAAGTCTGAATCATAGGGCTCTTCTAATTGGTGTTTCTCAAAGTCTGTTCCTCAGACCACTTGTTTCAGTGACTTTGTAAATCTCTGGAGATGGTGCCTAATAGATGGAGTCTCAAAATAGGAACTTGAGGTGATTTGAGGACATTCTAAAGACTAAGACAGACTAATCTGGCTGTCACTGTCTTGAATTACTGCAATGAGTAAAAGCTGCAGAATGCAGTGTTGCATGCATTTTGAAAAAAAAATTACAGAAAGGAGAGAAGGAGGAGGAGGAAAAGGAGGAGGAGGATGAGAAGAAGGAGGATAAGGATGATGATGAGGAGGAGCAGGGCCCTGTACCATCCCTACTTCCCCTTATCCGTGAGCTCCTTAGCCTGACAGGCTTCTGTTGGGAACCCATTGCATACTCAAAACTCTGCCCTGAGAATTCCTTCATTTTTTTTTCCTCCTTAAAAAATAAATAAGTCATATCAAATTATACCAATCTTTTTCAGCAAAGATAATTTTAAAAGGTAAAATGTCCAACCTTCTTTAACTACCCCATTCTTGTTTAGCCGCACTGGAGCTGTTTGTCATAATTGTGCTAAGGACAAAGATGCCTTTGGATCATGGCAAAACATGGAGAAATTCCACAGCCATACACAGCTATATTTAAAGCTGCTTCCCTGAAAGAGTGAACACATGCAGGATTCCACCTAAGTGAGGCAGAAAGGCTGAAGTCTTTCAGTCGATTTAGGGTTTCTTTTCATAACATCTGAGCTTCAATCTGTAAATTCCTACAGCCGATGCCGCTCTGCTTACCAGGCTGCCCCACAGCCTCGCTTCCTGTCCAGGCTTGCCTTCATCTCCTGCTCTCATCCCAAGCTCTAATGCTTGCTTTGTCCAATGACCTTGGAAAGGTTCTTCAGCTGGGGCTTGGGAAGAGGTCTGAGAGTGAAAGATGTGTTGGCGAGAGCTTCAGATAGAGAATATTGTGATCTGGTAAAAGAAAGGCTGATGAGAAAAGAAACAAAATATTCTTAGTTATTCATCTCTTTTAGCTTCATAGAACAGCACAACTGGTCTACCTGACTAGATGTCGGCATGAGACAAGCAGGAAGAGAATTGACATTTGTTAAGTAGTTGCTGGGTTAATTTAAGTCTCAATTTTATCATGTTACTATTAATTTATTCCTTATAACCCGAGTATTGATTATCTCTATTTTACGGCTGAGGAAATTAGGGGTCAGAATATTTTATACTTAAGTTTTCATTTCTTCAGAAAAGAACCCTTATTCAATGTCTACAGGGAACTAGTTTCTGTGTTGGCCCATGGGGATAGAACAACGAACCAAAGATATACATTTTGTGGTTTTATGATACTTACTTAAAATCTGGCACTGGAAAAGATATTAGTTAAACACAGAATTAAAGTAAAAAATGAGAGCTATGCCAAGTCCACCAAGGAAAGGTGCACAGTGGCCGTATGGAACATAATTTGCCAAGTCTGAGGGAACTCCTTTGAGGATGTGAAAGCTGGCAGAGTAGGAAGTAACTAGAGAAAGTTGGTATGATTAGTACAGACAGAGAGAACTTTGCATATGTAGTCCCTGCAGAAGAAGAGAACACAGTGTGTTAAACACAACACAACATAACACAACACAACACTTAAGTGAAACTAGCTAGCCTATGATGAAACTAGCTAGCATATGATGAAAGAGGAGGGAATGAAATCAAGGTGGCTCAGAAGATATTTGTAGGATTAAGGCCACAGAAAACCTGGCAGGTAGGCCATTATTCTGGTCTTCACTGTGACAAATGATTCCACAAGGTATTGGCACAATATCAATTGCTTGTTGTTGCTTATAGTTTTGGATTTGGCCCTACTTACCAGTGTGGTTCTTGTTGGGGTAATCTGTGTGGTGAATGGCGTGTCATGTTCTTTTGGGGCATGGCTGAGGCTGGTTTCACTGAGGGCCTATTTGTACTTCTGATACTTGGGTTTGGGAGACTCAAGCAATCAGGAGCTAAATGGCTTGGTCTTTTCTTGGGTGTTTGTCTTTCTCTACGTGTCTCTCTAGAGTGGTGGCCCCAACATTGTCAGGCCTCTTACTGGGTAGCACAGAAGGATGCAGTGTAGGAGCGAGGCTATGGCACCTCACCTTTTGTGCCTGAGCTGCAGAAATCATGAAACATCACCTTGCCATGTTCTATTCATTATGTAGTCATAGACATCAGCATCAATTCAAGAAAGAGGGGCACAGAGACCAACTGTTTTTGGGTGGTGCTGGTGAGAAGATTTTCTGTAATAGTACAGGGAACTAGAAACATTGTTGCAGATATTTTTGTAAAATCTAATATTAAGTCTAGCTTCTGGTTGCTATAATAACTAGCATTGTCCCCTGGCAAGTTACATTCACCTCCTTCTCCAGAATGCTTCTGTATTATATCATTTTATATTAGCAGCCTTAGTCCTGAGGTTCAGGATTCTGTCATTTAAGTCATGTTCAGGTGAAAATCAAGCTTTCTTAAAAGAAAAGTGATTTTCCCAACCAACAGTTAACATATAATGTTGGGACAAGTACAAGGATATCATCATAGATAATTCCACTCATAAAGCAGGAAAATAGGGGTTCCATTGTGTTCACAAGTAAATAGAAAAGTTGAAATATACTCACGTGCCTGTTACTAATAGTATTTGGTGCTATACCCTAGGAATCAGTCTCTTTGGTAGAAAATCTTGGCTTTTGCCTTGTGTTTCTTTCTCTGTAAAACAGCTGGTGTTTGCAGCTTAATAGGTTTTATTCAACCCAATTCCAATCCATAGTATATTTTGAGAGGTGGGTAAAGAGCTCTTTTTGTTTTCTACGGTGTCTATATCTTTTATTCCAATCTGGTGGTTTTGTCAACATAATTTTCTTTAAATGTTTGAAGATTTTCTATGAATCTTATTTGGCTCAATCAAATAAGCTATAATCTCTATCTCCAAGGTTTTTTTTTTGTACTGGGGATCGAACTCAGGACCTTGCACTTGCCAGGTAGGTGCTTATGCTACTGAGAGCTGTCTCCCTGGGTCTCTACCTCCAAGTTTATTGGTTAAAGCAATTCTGTCCTATGTCAGGTGGCTGTGCATCAAGTTGGTATTTAAGTTTAATGATGTTGATGAAGAGTTCCTTCCATGCATACCTATAAGATCCTAAAGACCTTCAGCTCACTGAAAGGTTCTATGGAGAATCACATTAACTCTTTCAGAGGACTTATGACCTTGTAGTCAAATCTGGAGTTTGTTTTTGTCTTAAGTTCATTTCTTAATTTAAGATTTTTTTTCTCAGGTGAAAGGCTAGAAATGAGAAATGACTATTTTCAAAAGTGCATGTAGAGATCCCTTACATTTCAAAGCATTTTGGATTGAAAATCAAATGATGCCTTTTCAAGTCTATTTCTCTACCATACTGTTGAAAGACAGAAACCAATATTAGCATTCTGCCTAGAATTCATTTTATCTGAATACCTCAGTTCCTAGGCGCATTTTCTACTTTCCACTCCCCTTGGATGGCTGTATGTGAACTCTCTGTCATTATACAACGTGGGTCATCACATCTTCCTGACATTTCCAAGTCCTCCCCAGCAGCTTTGTGAGGACATGAAGCCTGGACTAACTTATGCCTCTGGGATACTTGCAGCCTCTGAGCTATTTGGCCAGCCCAATGTGGTTTGTTTTAAGCTCTCTTTCTTTCTCTTGTTTGGTTCCAGGGCTCAGGTCTGGCTGCATATTTGTCCTCTGTGTTTTCAGTTTCTACTCCAGTGGCGAGCTGATGCAGCCCTTCTCTCCTGATGGGTTTAGCTCTAGGATGTAGTACTTAAACCATAGTCCTTTCTTAAGCTGTAGTCATGGGTGGAAGGATGAGATGTGTTCAAACCTCATCCCTTGCACCGAGTGAGGTTTGGTCTAACCTTAAGATTATGGCTCAGGACTAGGAAAAGGAATGATTTTTAGAAGGAAGTTGAAGTGGTGTTGTCAAAGGAATGAGAGATGGCTACTAAATAACAAAAATTAGCAAGGACCCGCTCTGGGTGGTTAACACAGAACTTAAAATGGTGCAGGAGATTCAGTAGACATTGACTGAACTAGAGTAAACCCTGTAGTACAAATGTCAGCTTCTGAATCACAACCAATAGGAAGGGATAAAATACTTTGAAAGGTAGGATGAATAGAGAAGATGTCTAAATTTAATTTATATTTAAATAAGCATAGCTGGGCGTGATGACGCAGTCCTGGAGCACTTGGGAGGATGAGGCAGGAGAATGGTAAGTTTGAGTCCAGCCTGGGCCAGGTAGAGACTTAGATACTGTATCAAACTAAAAAAACAAAGAAGGTCTGGAAATATAGCTCAGTGTAAAGGTCCTGGTTTCTATCTCCCATACTGAATACGTGTTTGCGTGTGTGCACGCAGGAGAGACTTAGGCTCTGGTGATTGTCATTTTGGATTCTACTTTTGAACCAGTGAAAGTGTTCCAACTATTCACAAGGTTCAAACTAGTGGGTCTTCATTTGTTTCTTTAGTGACATAGTTGTGGTTACTCTTAAAAGCCAATAAAATACATAGACTCTCTGTAGAAAATTTATATTATACCAATAATTTACACAGAATTTTGGGGATTTCTGGACTCCCAGGACTCCCAACTTGAGCAATTTAGTTGCCAAGGCTTAAGATATATATATGTATCCATATATGATATATTTTTGTTTGTTTGTTTGCTTTTTGGTGCATTTCAGGCTCCTTCATTCTTTTCAAAAATTTGCTCTTGGAACTACCTAGACTCAGGACTAGAGGGCATTGTGTACCTTGAAACCACAGCAGATACAGAGCAGAGCTCCTTAGATTTTTTCACACAGAAAGGCTTGTTCACTGCTCAGTTAACAAGTGAGCCCTTCCCGCTCCAGGGAGGGAGTGAAGTCAGCCCCTTGTGAAGAAAGGCACGGGGAAGGGGGAGAAGCGTGCCTCAGTGTTTCCCTCATTTGTATGCTGATGAAATTTCGGCAGTCTCCCTGGAGTCCAAGCACCTGGTTTGGACTGATATCCCAGCAAGGATCCTGGGGAGTTGGGACACACCAAGAGGAGGTTCAGAGTCCCAGCCCTGCCGCTGGCTTCTTGTGGGATTCCACAAAGGCCCATTCCTTTTGCTGTGTCTCAGTGCTCTTCGCTGCAAAATGAGGGCACTGGATGAGCTGTTTCCAGATAATCACAGCATGTGATACTTCTCAGATTCAACTATTTCAGGAGTGGTGGATGTGAGGAGGGAAAAAGCGCACCAGGGAAGACTGTGGCAAGGCACGACCTCCAGCGCAGTAAGGGATCTCATGGGGCATACCAAGCCAGCAGTGAATTTGGGGAGTTGAAAGTGAAGGCCCCGCCACAATACTGAATGCTTTGCAGACAGAGGCAGCCTACTGCTCGGAAAGGAGAATACCCAGTGGGCAGTCTTAGAGAGTCTCAAGGGTCTCTAACCCCCTGTGCAGTCCTCTTCCGTGAAGCATGGACTCTACCTAGTGACTTGCTTCTGGCCAATAGAATAAGGCAAAAGGGATGACATGTCACTTTGCAGAGTAGGTGATAGCAAGACAGTACATTTCCTCTTGCACATTCCTTCTGACCTGCTGCTTTGAGTAAGCCAGCAGCCACGCTGTGAGCCACCCCATGGATAGACCCTCATGGCCAAGGATGTCGGCAGACCTCCAGCTAACAGTGAGAGACAGAGCCCACAGTCTAACAGCTTATGTGAAACTACATCCTGCAACAACCCCAAAGTCAACCTGGAAATGGACCCTCATCCAGTTAAGTGTTGGGATCAGACTGCAGCCTTGGTGATTACAGACTCTGAAAGGACCCTGAGGCAGAGACATCCAGCGAAGACCATGTCGGGATTCCTGACTCAAATGCTGAGAGACAATGGGCTAATTTGCTATGTAGCAACAGGCAATTAATGCAAACATTAAAGCAGTGAGTTTTAAACTCTTCTTCTTAGTAATAGCGTGACTTTAGGTACATTTTAACTTCTCTACA
Source organism: Tympanoctomys barrerae (assembly GCA_002564285.1). NCBI lineage: Eukaryota > Metazoa > Chordata > Mammalia > Rodentia > Octodontidae > Tympanoctomys > Tympanoctomys barrerae. The sequence continues at coordinate 9,617 of NDGN011231657.1, forward strand.
CCTTGGTTTTCTGTCTGTAAACAATACCTGCCTTATAGGGTAGTTGTAATGTCCACATGAGATTGTGTGTGAAAAATACTCAACAGAGGCTTTGAATAAGGGGAGAAGATGACAGCCACCACCATTGTCATTGTCACCACCATTACCTTCAAGAGAGTCCAATAACAGAGGGGTGGAAGCTAGCAGTTATTTAAAAATTTAGGAAAAAAAATCTGCCCTGAGAACTTTCTTATTTTTATTCTTTCCCTAACAGCCATGACAAGCATGTGTAATTGAGTGGCCAATCAGAGAGCCAAATCTCCTGGTGACCTTGTCCCAAGGGACAGATGTTTACTCCAAAGGACCAATTAGAACCCTTCCCTGAACTTTGCATAGAGTACCAAGAGACAGAAATATAAGGAGGTTTCTGCAGTGGGGTAGAATTTCTAACAACTCCAGAAATAGAAATCTTCCAAGCTTTTCTCCAGAGCAGAGGCCAGCAGTAATTCCCAGCAAAGCTCTTTGATATTTGTTCTACTTCCAATAGAGTTAAATTCCAGTGATTAATAAAGTCTAAAACCCCCAAAGAAGTAGACACCACCGAAAAGAAACTTAAAACACTTCCAAAGTCATCTGCAAATAATCCAATAATCTGTCACGGGTTGATTTGTCCTTTCAGGGAAAAGCACTTCCTGTTGTTGTAACACGAAATGAGCCCTTATAGCTTGAGAAGGTGCTTGGGGCAAGTTATCCATGAAAAAAGAGATGTGAGGGCGATCACAAAGGTAGCCCTTTGCCCATTCCTCTCCTGGATGCAGAAGTTGCCCCACGGATGGGTGAGTAGGAAGAGAGTCTCATCTCCAGACTTCCCAGGAGTCTCTGGAAACCTTGGGATGTGCCTGACTTTCAGGCACTGATGTTTTCCTCCCCTGGGTGGTCGGGATGGGTGAGGGGTAGATTTTCAGAACTGATTTATAGAACAGCCTGACTCCAAATTCTTTCCTTGGAAATGAGAAAGGACTCATTTGTGTGCAGATACTTCTTTTTCAAATGAGGGGAAATTAGGACTTCAATTTTGAGCATGATGAGCTTGAGACACCTGGAATGCATCAAGTGAGGATACAGGCAGTAATTTTCTGGGTGAGTTTTTAGCTCCAAGGAGAGGCTGGCTGGGTTTTCACATTTGAGCTACCAGTATGTGGAAGTATGGAAGACACGAACTCTGGCACTGGGTCAAAGGAGGTAGAGAAAATTTAGCTCCTCCCAGCCTAGGGGTGGGCACCTCTTTCCTTTAACAGGGGAGCTCAGCTGAAATGCAGGATGCACCACGGCAACTGCTTAGCTCCTTTTCTTGGGTTACTCGGGACCTTGCTCTGGTCTCTCAACCTCCATGGTGGTTTTGACTCTTGCAAGTGAGTGTGTCCAAATGCCGTCAGTTGTCTGGTGAGAGAGACGGGGAAGCGTATCCTGGAAGCATTAGGAAAGAAGGGTGTAGTCTGAAGGTGGCTTACTATGGCCTCAACTTTGCTATCTCCAGATGGTGGTCCTTCTGTTTTCTGCATCCATCTGTCTTGGCTTTGCTCCCTCATCTCTTTGGGAAACAAACTTCTAAGGAATTTATCCTTGAGGGAATCATTAGAAATTGTGCCCAACCACAACTGCCTTTTCTTGGAGTCTCTCCTTTCACTACCCAGAGATGATCCCAGGAGAGGTCTCTGAATGGTCCAGTGGAGTCATGTGTCCCACCCTTGACCTATACACTTTGCACTTGAATAGGTAATGTCTGGTGCAAACCACTCTGTTTCCATCTCATTCTGTCACTTCTATCTCAGAAAGCACATCCAGATTCTGTCCTCATCTTGGCTGCTCTACAAGTTCTTTTCCTTCTCAATTTCTCTGTGTCTTTTCTGAAGCTCTTTTGTTCTATGTGGCTCTCATAGCTTCTTCTTTTATCTTATTGTGTCTCTTTTATCTCTCTTGCTGTTGCTAATCTCCTCTTCTCTCCCCTTCCTTTCCTTATCCCTCCTCCCCTCCCTTTTTCCTCCTGTCTTCCCTCTTCTTCCTCTTCCTCCTTCCTCTTCCCCTCCCCCTCCTCTCCCATACTTCCTGTCTCCACCACAGACAGGTGCTGTCTGTCTCTCTGTGAGTGCGGGACTCAAGTCTGTGCTGCTTTTTTCTGCATGTACTAGTGCCTGACATATAGTAGACATTTAATCAGTATCAAGTGACTAGGGAGATGGAGATCATCTGTAACCTAAAAACGCACAGGCAGAGGAAAATCAGTGCCTTCAAAAAGAAAGTGGTTAGGAGCTTCTTCATATCAGAGTATCTGAGGAAGAAGTCTCTGGCATCGTGTTCTTGGTGAAATCTATTTGATCATGGAGGCAGAGGACTTATCTTGGTAACTGGAACAACCCCTTCACCTGCAGAATCTAGGAATCACTGAGCCACTAGCTGGCTTTTGTACATATTCTGCGTAGTCATTCTTAGTCCCTCCTGATGTCTTCACCATCTATCTCTTACTGCAGCTTAAGCCTAGTTCTAACAGAGACTAGACATTGTCACTAGCTAGCTGGGTAATGGTGAGTTTTTCCTTATTTCATTCCATTTTTTTTCCAAAAAGAGAACCTGGAATTCCAGAGCAATCTTGTTGGAAAATCCTGTTCTGTGAGGTAAGATTCCTGGGTTAACAGTTCAGGGTCTGAGATAACATTGGGGGACCTGGAGCATGTCCCTGTACCACCCTGAGATTCAGTTTTCCATCTAGATGATATTAAGCAGGGGCAGGTGGCCCTTATAGATTCCTCTCCCTGGGACATGCTTCCTGTATCAAGTCGCAGCCTTCTATGCAAATGTGACATGGCAGGGTCATTGCAAAGATGTCCTGTGACAGAGCGGAGGAGGAGACCACCCAGTCTCTCAGTACCTTCTTGTTCATATCTGAAACATGGAAATCACGATGAAAAAACTAAAACATTGCAGCACGGGCTTGGCAGTGATAGCCAAGTCCTAAAAATTATGGCAAATAGCACTTGAACCTAATCTTCAGTAAATTTATAGAGGCTTCTTGTGGCTGCCCTATGACATCTCTCTGTACCCAGAAGGCAAGGGTGGCTCTGAATCCTGCATTCCCTTCTCACTAATCTCACATGTTGGATCATTAGATTGCATTCACCATGAATGATAGATAAGGAGAGAGAACTTTCCTCAGTGTTAATGGGATCTGCCATGTAAATTTCACTTGAATATTTTATGTCAGACAATATGATGTAATATGAGGGATTCCTGCAGGGGGTTGTTGATAAAAAAAAATTCCCTTGGAGATACTGGATCCCATTTTCTAGCTGTACTGGTCTTAGCAGAAAGGATGGCTTATTTATCATTCTTGTATGAAGCAAACATTTAATAGATACCTACTATGTCCCGAGAATCGTCTTCATGACACAAATCTTCTCAGGTGATAAAATTACTCTGCAGCAGAAGATTAAATTCCCAGATTCAATTCATTCATTTGGTACCTAGGTGAATTTGGGGAAGATTCTTTCAGGTTTCTGACCTTTGAAGATCTACAAATGGATGTGGTTTAGGAAAGTCAATGCGTACTAAATGATTAGCAGAACTCTTAGAACTAGGAATTACTGTCACTACCAAGAGCTGCACAGGGCACTGCATGCATGGCTTATGCTGTTGTCTTATGTTTACTTCCATTCTCTCGTGGCCTTTGGCTGCAGCCCTGCAGCTTGACAGATGAGAACATATGTGTGCCTAAGGTCACACAACTCTTGATACTTGGGCACAAAAATTAACAGACGTCAAATTGACATAGGCCTTTGGCGACACCTGTAAAATTTTTTAAACAAGTTATTTTAATGGAGATTTTCCATTCATTCCATATGTCATATTTAAGTGCCATTACCTCCATGCCACTGATATGGGAAGGAAGACATCAAAGGCTGGTTTCCCTTCTCGTAGTTCTATCACCCTGCACCTTTGCAGTGACCCGCTGAGATCCCATTTTTACTAAGTAGCAGGCTAAGACTGGGAGAGATTAAGCAAGTTGCTGTAGGGTTCAAGACAAATACCACACAGAATGAAATTGGAAGAATAGATCTAGCTGATTGCTGTGCCCCTGGTCTTTCTCCTAAACAATGCACCAACATTAAGAATTCTAGTTTTTCAATTAATTTGAAGACAGCAATGTGCCACATAACAACCATTGTTGAATTCCTATCATTTTATTTAGCAAGATTTTGAATTGTTTTAATTAAAAATTTTTTTTTGTATTTGCTTAAAAAAAAGAATTCCAGTTACACCGCGCATGATGGTATACTTCTGTAATCCAAGAACTTTGGGATACTGAGACAGGAGGCTCTCATGTTTGGGTCCTGCCAAAAATAGAAAAATGACTGAGGATGTAGCTCAGTACAGAGACCTGAGTTAAATATCCAGTAAAACACACATACCCATCTCATTCTGGAACTGCATGTTCTGTGTTATAATTTACTAAAAATGACGACTGCTTCCTATTGCTATCCCTCCCCCACTCCTTATTTCATGTTCTTCCCATTCCTCATCCATTCATACAGAATACATATTGCACTTATTTTATCATTTTCCTTCTGTCACATAAATGTCAGTTCTGTGAGTGCAGGATTTCCCCTGATTTTGCCCACTCTTGGGTCTCTCATGCCTGGAGTATCCTAGCGGAAGGGAGGAATCTCCCCAATTATCCAGTCCATAAATGATCTCAGCCCATAAATAAAGTATCACTGTATCACTTCATAGCTGCTGGCTTGCGTTAATAAATTTGAACTCTCTGCATCTCAGTTTCCTCGTAAAACAATGGCCATATCATAGTATGGATGAAGGATTAACAAGGTTAGCAACTCTAGTGGACTTAAAACCAGGCCAGGAAGACACTAGGTGCTCAATGATTGTTAATTGCTACTATCTAACCCACCGCATGCCAGTACTTTAATGACACCAACTACCTTTCAACGACTGCCTGCTGTGCCAATATTTGTTTTACATGTATCAGCCAATGGATTCCTCTAACCTTTATCCTCACTCGACAGATGAGGAGGTGGAAGGATTACAAGCCAAGGCACTTTGTCACTGTGTCCTTAGCCAGGGAAGGTGTCTTCATGGTTCCAACAAAGTCGTCCTTGCAGTGGCCTGGGTGGCAGCAAGCCTCAACCCCATGCTGCAGTTCACACATCCATTCATTAAAGGCAAATGCTTTGCAGAACCAGTGGTGGTTTGCAAAAATGCCTCCTTAACATCTTCCCTCAGTTGTGCCAGTCTCCCTATAAAGCCACATTAATAAGACATTTATATCTTGAGGCCCTGGGTAATGCAATGGCTGGGACAATCTATTTGTATCTGAAACATTTCAAGTAATTCTCCCCCCCAAATCAATTTATAGTAAATGCTGTTTCAAAATCAGATTTATCACCCAGGGGATTAAGGAAAATGAAGGGCCAATTTAATGACAGGATTTAGTTCATTATTTATCTTCTAGCATGTAAATTAGATTGTCATAAATTTTTCATTCTTTGGGTGCCCACTACCCAATTCTAGAAAAAAAGAGAAGCTTACATGAAATGACCAGGAGCAAGAGTCTCCTCTGTGGGCACAGGAACCATCTCTTTTGCCTTCTGATGGACGATAATCTGTCAAAATGAAAAATTAATGGCTGCTCCTTTAATTCATCACTGCCTGCCTCTGCTCTGTTAATGCCCTCCTCCTTCTTCCTGTTCTCTGCCCCCCACCTCCAGCATTCATCCCAGTGGTGTAGCTGTGCTCACCAGCACTAAGTAGGAGGCAGAGAAATGGAATGACGGTGGTGAGCAGCAAAAACCAAACAAACCCATCCACAAAAAAGAAAATTAAAAAACATGGAGCTCTGGCCTCAGGGAGCTTCTGGTCAAGTGGAAAAAGATGGGTTCTACTTAATGCTTACACACATCAGGGCCTCATGATGTCATGAGCCCAGAGGGTTTGCAACCACAAAGGTGATTTGGATGCTCTACTCCCTACAGTAATGGAGTTATGATGCATGGTGCTGCAAAATCACCGTGAGATCTGGAAGGGGAATTTGTAGGCTATAGGGTCTAACTCTCAGTTGTGCAGATCAGATGACAGAGAGTAAAGAGGTGTTGTTAAAGGTCATAAGTTATGGAACTGGTAACAAACCCAATAGAAAGTGCTCTGCACCAAGGAGTTGGAAAGTAAGCAATTTCATTACATGCATGGGCTGACAAGGGATCGCTTCTAGAGTATCAGCCCAGAGCCAGCTGTGGGCTTAGTTTATACAGGTTTGCAAGCAGAAAATACAAAACTTAAAAGCATGGTAGATTTTTATTGGGTGGCATCAGCTATCTTGCATCGCTGGGCAGAAAGTCCTGGAAGTAAGTGAGCAGCAATAGTGCTGGTCATCTCTCACTGCTTGAAAGCACAGGGTGTGCAGCTAGGTGTGGCCAAGCCGAGCTGGGCCAGTTATCACTGGTGTAGTGGGGCAAGGCTGAGTGAGTCTAATGGATGAGTTACCTGGTGGGCTGCATGATCTTATTTTGTCCTAATATAGTACCTGACTAGCAGTTGATTTTTAAATTTGAAAAAAAATTTTTTCATTACACATACAACCGGTAAAATGGGCATATCACGAACTGTGGATCTTAAACTAAGCAGGGCCATCAAGGCCGCCTCTCAATCCTTTCATTTTAATGCTCTTTTATCCAAATTCCTTAAAGAGCTTTCCAGATTCCTATTCCATTGCCATGACTGTACAGAAACTGTACTTCTAACTTTTTTGAGACCACTTCTAGATCTGTCTGGGTTGAATGTAAATATTGAATTAGGCTTGTTCCACGTGGCTTGCTTTGGCCAATGAAATGGGAGAGCAGCCTTAAGAGCAGATGTAGCATGAACCACATTCCCTCCCACCATGGGGGTGATCCTGTCCTCATGGTGGAGCTGTATTGATATTATCTGGGTGCTCCAGTGACTACAGCGAACTGGATACCTTGGTGGACCCTAACGAACACATAGGGTGTGAGTGAAAATTCTGTTGGGTTTGGCCTCTGAAATACTGGGTTCATATTTTTTTCTTCAGTAACATAGCCTATTCTGACTTCTAAATTTTTTTTGAAATCAAGGCCATAAACTTTCCCACATCCCTGTGGAAGTATTTGCATCTGACCATCATCAGCTCCCTTCCTCGATGCTGAGATGAGGGGTCTCTGCTCTTCTAAGAGATAGACTCTCTTAGTTATTTTCTTGTTACCAGGACAAAAATACCTGACACCAACAAGGTGAAGGTGGAAAGGTTTATTTTAGCTCACAGTTTGTAGACGTTTCAGTCTGTAGTTGGCTGGCTCCAAGGCAGGGTGACAAGGCTGGGGGTAATAGCAGAGGAGAAGCGGTCCATGGCAGGGCAGGCAGCAAGCAACAAGCAGCAAGCAGCTAGGCTTTCTTTCCCTTTTTACTCCATTTAGGATAGAAGGCTGTTGGTTGGTGCCACCCACACCCTGAGTGGGTCTTCTGGTTCACATCCAGAACCATGGTAGGCAATCAGTGGACTCATCTAGTTACCACACAACCCATGGTTCCAGCCAACTCCCCAAGTCCTACTTATGAGTGCCTAAAGCTATAGGGGGGACATCTAGATATGAGCCCTAACACTGCCACTTTCCCCTACAGTTTCAATCTTTCCTTTCTTTTTGGGTCTGCTTACTCCAATGTCTTTTTCATAGCTGCTTTTTCAATGGATGTCTTTCACTTTTAAATGTCCTTTTATCGGTGTCTCTGTCACCAGCCTTCATCTATTTATTCCCCTTCTAATGCTTTTGGGAAAGTCTGCTTTCCTTATTTTCTTCTATCTCTCACCTCTATTTCCTTTCAACCAACCCATTCTCAAGCTTTGCCTTTCCAGGCCCAATGGAAGCTCTCTGTGCTTGATGATGCCATCTTTGTTACATCTTCTTTGTTTACTTCATTGACATTATTGATGCTGTCTTCTTGAAACATGATGACCCTTGGTTTTTAGGACACCTTGTGCCCCTGGCTCTTGGTCTGAGTCTCTGGCCAGGTCCTCTCAGTCTCTTTCCTGGATGTTTTTCTCCTTCAGTCTTTGCTTGTTTCTTAGCATCCAAGAAGCCTCATGGGATTTATCTTATGCTACATCTACCCCTCTCATAGTATGAAATCTTTGTACCACTTGGATAGTATCTCTCTCTCTCTAACAACTGAGGTACTACAGAGCTTCTGAGGGTCACCTCCTCCAGAAGGTGCATATCTGTACAGTTTTAATCACCAACACATCGCAATAGCACCTGTCATCTTACTCTCTCTGCTCCTCAATTTGTTCTAATTTTTTCTCTTTCCCTGAGTTGTTCATACCAATATCTGTCTATACTGCTTGATCCATTGTGTCAACTTGAAAGTTTAGAAGCTCAATGAAGTGACTCAGCAGAGAGCCAGGATTCTTAGTTTGTCAACATCTTCATCCTGTGAAAAAGGAAGGCATGGACATTGTGTGAGTTCTACACCCCCACCCCGGGGTAGCTTGTTTATAACATAAGGAGGGGAGAGAGGCTGGCTAGAAGCACAACTGCTGTCCTTCCCTTTGCTTTTTGATGTTTGCTGCTACTATGAACTGCTGCTCTCTGCCTTGTGCCACTCTGCCTGGGATCCAGCCGAGTATAGAGTGAAACCTCCTTGGATTATGAGCTAAACAAACCTTTCCTTCTTTAATTTTGGGTGTCAGATCTTTTGTCCTAGCAACAATTAAAGAGTAACTGAGACACTTTCTAATCATACAAGAGAATTCATCCTCCTTTTCAGGGTCTCAGTACATAAACTAGGTTATTTCCCAACTAGTCCCTCTACCAAAAGCATGAAGAGAATTTGAATAAGAAAAGAGATCTACCCTGACCAAACAGAGGCCATATGTGTTTAGCTGCTGGTCTTTGAGGTCTCAAGATTCTCTAGGGAGCCTGTAAAAGTCACTTTACCCAGCCAGGCTTTTTCCCTTGATAGACTGAGTAAGCTGGATCTAGCATCTTTAAGGAATTGTCTGCTCTGGTACAATATGCTGGAGCAGATACCCTGATCATGATCAACTTGTTTGCCTCCTTCATCCCTCTCAATCTGAGATGCAGATATGATTTCGGGTCAAGATGGAAATTATAAGGTGAAATTTCAATGTGAATAATGGAATTCCAGCATGCTTAAGGCTCTTAGAGCGTAGTTTGATTGTCATCCCTATAAGATAAAGGGTAAGAAAATGTGCTGCTTTTTTTTTTTTTTTTTTTTTTTGAGGTACCACGGATTGAACTTAGGACCCTGTGCATACCAGGCAGGTGCTTATTGTACTGAGCTATCCCCCTTGTCCCAATGCGCTGGATTCTTTTGATGAGAGTAGTGAGCTTCATTCAACTAGTGACTGTGGAATCCTTACAGGGAATTCATGCTAGGGTTGAACTTGTCCAAAAATCCTGTGGCATCCTTTAACATGGGGCCTCTGGGAAGCTGGCTATTTCTTACCTGGACAGCATATCTACACTGGTTGGTTGCAGTCACGGAAATTCTCAGGACCACTTTGTAAGGCAGTTTTTCTGCCTCTGAGCCTAACTCTTCAATAATGTTCTATCATGACAGGCAGACATAAAGCTCTGCACGACCAGGTCCTGGCCTTGCCCCCTGCTCTCCTCCCCTCCCAGGTTGGATCTTGTGTGTGCTCTCCATGTGGAGGTTGTGAAGGTGGTGGGGGAGCCACGTCATCAGAGGATCACAGGGGCACTGAGAGGAGGTTGACACCATCCTAGGCGTGACACAGACACAGAGATTCCCTCCCACAGACTGTCCCTTCTTGCCCTCTAACACTGCCATATCCCTGCTGGTCTTCCATTATAGACCAAAGAACTTCAGGCGGCCACTGAGAGACTCTGCATCACAACGTTAAAGAAAATGGACTTTCAAGATACGTGTGGCCTGGGTATAAATTCTAGCTGTGTGATTTGGGGAAAGTTACTTACCTGTCTGAACATCAGTGTCATAATCATAGTTTTTTTTTTTTTTTAATCTGAAACAGGATCCAGTCTCCATCATTTGCATAGTAATCATCTTCCAGAACAAATTTCTGCCCTTTCATTTAAAGCTGCTTAGCGCTCAAGTAACCCACAGAGCCTCTTTTCCACCTAATCCAGTAGTATCTGTCACATATAATCCTCTCTTTTCAATATTATCCCAAAAGAAATAATTTTTCCTTTACATTTTAAAGGTAGCATAGAACTGGAGTGGTAGAGAAAACACATAGAAAACATGGGATGTAAATTAGGCTTTGTTATTAGCTGTATGTCCTTGGATCGATCATGTAATGGGGCTGAATCTGCTTCCTACTTTAAGTAAAATATCAGTGCTACCCTTTTCTCAGGATGTTTTCAAGTACCAAGTGGATAAGATGCTTGAGAGCTTAGTAATATAATTCCACATGCCTTGTGAGGCCACCAGTCCATTGCTCTGGCTCTCAGAGCTCCATGAGGGACCACTCTGGTGCTGTGGCTCTGTTCCTTCCCATCACCAGTGCTCAGGGCTGTGGCTGCAGAATGTACACAGAGCCAATGGTGTGGTGGTGGGGTACTGGCAAGGCCAGCACTGCTCCTTTCCAGAGGCTTAGTTTGTTTCTCATAGGAAACATGACTAATGGTCCTTTGTGTTTCACCTGGCCAGGGGGTCACACAGCTAAGTTACCTGTGCCTGGGAGTACTCCAGTACCTCATGATGCCCTTTCTAGGTCATTGTCTTGTGCCCATACTCATCCCTCCTATAGCTGGAACTCCCACCACTTGGAGGCTTTCTCCTTGCTGAGGCCTCTGAGTTGCTGCAGTCTTCTCTTTGAGCATTTTTTTCCCTTGTGAGTCCGTTGTTTCTTCCTCTAATTTGTGGTACTCTGATAGGGCGCTACCACCACCCATCAGGTATGCCTGAAATACTTCCAAGTCTCTGCTATAGCTAAAGTCTGGGCTCTCTGCCTCTGTGGAACTGCAGATAGAGAGGACTATGTACTTTCATCCACCAGAAGTCATGTTCAGCTGCACATCTGTCTAAACAAGAACCGTGCAACAGGACCAGTGATATAGCTCAGAGGCATGGTGCCTGCCTGGCCAGTGTGAGGCCATGATTTCAATTCCCTCTACCAAAAAAACCAAAACCCAAAGAACCCTGCAACACTGCCCAGAGCACTGCAACTCAGAGGTTGTTCCTTGCCTTGACCTTGGCCCCATCATGACCTTGAATGCAGGGCTCTGGACATCAGGTCAAGATTACGAAGCATCCTTCCTCCCCTATATTTATCTCACTGGCACTACCCTCTTGCTGTAATAAAACAACATCAAAAAATAGATGGGCTTGATTTCCCAATGAATTTCCATTGCATAAGCGTCTGTTCCTTTGCTTTGCTCAAATATTCCAGGGGAATTAATGATATTGTTGAGTGGCTACTATGAAGATTTATGTGTGGATCCAGGGAGGTTTGCCTTCTTTCTTTTTATTTTTTCCCTCCTTAAAGTAATAATAAAGATTACAAAAGAGAAATAAGCAGAGAAAGTTAATTTGAAATGAATCTTTAATCAGGTTTCATCTGCTCGAAGCGAATGTCTCCTTTGTTTGAGTACGGCCACAGAGGCGGAGCCTGGAGACGCCATTCTGTAGATGTATCCTCAAAGTCAAAGCCATTCTGACAGAAATCAAACGAGAAATAATTTCTCCCTGAAGGAATTCTGTTTTAGCTTAATGACGGCTGGAGTGTTCTTGTTGAAATGGCATAATGGGGGTTTTTAATTACGATTCATACTGTCCAGTTTAATGGCAAGACTTTTACTTATTTATTTTTTTCCCTGAGCTCATTTGTTGAGTGTGTACTGCCAAATGCAGAGTTTACTCCAAGGTGAAAAAGTGAATTAACTTCTAACGGTGGATCTGTGCCCAAATTTCTCCTTTATGGGAGAGGAGAAAGAGCCTGACCTGGCTGGTTGGACGGAATAGAATCAAGTTGGAGTTGGAAGCTTATTTTCCAACACCACTGGAGAGTCCTCAATTGGAGGAATGGGCCAAGCCAGTTGAGTAGCAAGGCCAAGATCCAGAATCCCAAATGAAACCTCAAATGGCCATCAGGACCGTGGTTGAGGCTGGGTGCCTATGAATGCAAGCTATTAAGAAAAAAAAAAAAGTACTGGAGGTTTATTGGGGAAATGGCTGCTGCAGCTGGATTGCTGGATTTTTGTTTCAGTTTGGGGAGCACTGTGGTCATTTTCCCTTAAGTGTCAGGGCCTCTGTAGTCTCAGATTGAGACTTAATTCAAGGGTGAGATGGGGGTGGGGGAGGTAGAAAAATGAGAGACATGGAGACAAGAGGTAGAGACCCACCGCTCTTCTTGCTAGTCCTGAGATTCACTGAAGCACTCTGAGCACAGAGAAAAGAACAGCCAGCCAGCACGGCGGCACACGCCATACCCTGGCATTCTGAGAGGCTGAGGCAGGAGGATTATGTGTGCAAGCCCAGACTGGATAACTTAGTGAGATCCTGCTTTACAGAGTAAAAGGGGCTGAGGATGTTGTTCAGTGTGAAAGCCCCCAATAACACACACACACACACACACACACACACACACACACACACACGCTTCACATAGATGCAGGGCATATTATAAATAACAAAATGTTCTCATATAGTGTATTTGAAGGAGCAGTAAGCCTGTGATTTTTTGAATGCACACTATTTGAACCCTGCTGTTTCCCATTTGCTGCTAGATTGCTGACATTATCTTAGGACCTCTTGGCTTCAAATGACTGGACACTTATATGACTTTCCATTGTTTCTTTGCTGCCCAATTAACAGAGTAAGAGTGCTCTTGTCAATTACCAGGCCTCCAGACTGTTGGCCTGGTCACAGTCTTTTCACAGCAGGGCTATAGGTGAAAAGGGTAAGGGATATTTGTGGCTTCCAAGTTGCTATATGCAATGTAGAGCTCAGGGGAAAGCAAGGGAGGGATTAGATGCCTGCTTTTTCAACTGCCTAAGGCCTCTCACATCTCCTGACAAAGCACTTCCTTATGGATGTGGGTGGTTACTAGGGAGGGTAGCAAATTACTGTAGTTTTGGGGTTTGCAAAATTTTAGTGAAAACCTCCTTACCTATCCCCAGCTTGGGTTAGAATGTTGCCCTCCTTCAGTGCACACGTAAGATGGTCAATGATGCCTCCCAAATGCCACTCCCCACCTCTCAGCCCACTTGCAGGACTCTGGGTCATTACTATAGCAGGGCTGGCTACTGGAGTCAGTAACAGATGTTACCAATTACATAGGACGTTTGTGGAGATGCACAGGATTCATGTACATAAACCTGGACATAAGGTAGGGCTCCTGGCACACAGTAAATATTCAAGATGTGTTCATTTCCTCTGTGGTCCTCTAAAAGTCATCCTGATTTTGATCTGTATAACAGATGCTCAATTAAATATGTGTTGAGTGAGAGAGGAGTCTACTATTCAACCCCCAAGTCCTTGTTCTCAGTAGGCATTCAACAAATGACTTTCTATTTCTTTGAATGACTTGATTAACCTCTACAAACTTTATTTATAAGATCCCGTTCACGTCTTATGAATTAGTAATAAGTTAATTAGAGTTCATAATTTTCTCCTTTATGACTTTGTCACATTCACCTTAAATTCTTTCTGGAACGGGGCTAGGAAAATTAAGAAAGGAGGTCAGGGTAGGTAAGTTCAATAATTTTATAGACTGTGCAGGGATGCCTAAGGGAGAGGGATTGATCTTGACCATGTGGCTCATTCATTGTGTGAAATGCAAAACTGGCTGTAGTAAGTGGAGACCTGAAGCCCATGGCATTGAGCACATCACATGCTTGGAGGCCAGACCTTTTGATGTTTTAATTTGTCATCTTGAGGGCAGCAGTTTATGTTTTGTTTGCACGAGCCTGACTTTAGGAGGTAGTTCAGATGCCTGGAATATCAAGAATTTATAAAAGTCACACAGACTAAAACAATTCCCTCGAAATTCTAAAAAAACACATAGAAGCTATCCTAAATCATGAGTCTCACTCTTTTTTTTCATATTTATTTATTTATTTTGACATCAGTTATTTTAAAGAAAAAATATAAA
>NDGN011231671.1:0-10002 GCA_002564285.1 Tympanoctomys barrerae
ATAGATATAGATATAGATATAGATATAGATATAGATATAGATATAGATATATACAGTTTCTGGGTCAGCCAAATAGCTCAGTGGATTAAAGAGCCTGCAAGCAGGTGCAGGGGCTGGGGGTTTCGATCCCCAGGCCTGCTGTGCAGGGGCTGGGGGTTTCGATCCCCTGCCCCTGGGGTGCACTGAGATGGCAATTGAGACTAGGCACGGTGGCACACACCTGTAACCCCAGCTCTTGGGCGGCTGTAAACAGGTGGATTACTATGAGTCTGATCTAGTCATGAGATCCTGAACACCCTGTAGACCTTTCCCTAAAATACAAAAAAGAAAGAAAGAAAAAAACAAAGAAAAAGAAATGCAATTTGTATTTTAAGTTTTTAAGAAATATCCAAATTGATTTCCATAGTGGTTGTACTAGTTTACATTCCCAGTACAAAATGATGTAGAAGGGTTCCTTCTCCCCTGTGACCTCACCAGTATTTGTTTCTATATTATTTCTTGACAATTGCCATCCTTGCGGGAGTAAGGTGGAATCTCAGTGTTATTTGAAGTTGAACTCCCCTAGTGGCCAGGGATGCTGAACATATTTTAGACACTTGTATTTCTTATTCTGAGAAATGTCTATTCATTTCAGTCACTAAACCTGTATCATGAAGCTGCATTTATTTCAGTTGCCTATTTTTTGACTGGGTTATTTACTTTGGAGGGATGTCATTATTTTTAGTTTTTTGTATGTTTTATGCATCAATCCTTTCTTTAAGATGTAGCAACCAGACTTTTTTCCTTTCTATAGGTTATCTCTTACTCTGTTAGTTATTTCCTTTACTATGGAGAAGTATTTAAATTTTATGTAATACCATTTGGTGACTTTTTATTGTTTCCTTTGCAAGTGAAATTCTGTTCAGGAAGGTGTTGCACATACCTATAATTTCAAGACTTTATCTACTTTATCTTCTAGCAGATAATGTGTTTTTGTTTTAATAATTAGATCTTTGAACCGTCTTGCTTATAGGTTGGCACATGGTGAGGGACATGGATCTAGCATTAATCCTCTGCATGTAGATGGCAAGTTTTCCCACCACCCTTTGCTAGAGGCTATCTTTCTCCAGTTTGTGATTTTTTGGTCCCTTTTAAAAGATCAGGCCACTGACTGAATGTGGCTGAGACCTTGTCTGGATCCTCCATTCTATACCATTGGTCTCCATTTCTTTTTTGTGCCAGTACCATGCTGGGGTTTTTCAATGCTGCAGATGGGTAGTATAACTTAAAATCTGCAATTGTGGTATCTCCTGTTTTGCTCTTGTTACCAGCATTGTTTTTGCTATTCTTCCCAAACTGATATATGGATTTAATCCAATCCCAATAAAAATCCTAGCAACCTTCTTCATGGAATTAGGGAAAACAATCTTAAAATGCATATAAAACCCAGAAGAGACCCCAAAATAGCAAACTCTAATCAACTGTTATCAAGACATTCCAGTAGAAAACTATAAAATATTAAGAGAATAATTAACACCTTCCTGTATGTAGACCTTAATCACCAGTGATACATGCATGGTTTGGTAGGAACATAACACTTTCAAGTCAGAGTTGCTCAGCTGTAAGACATACGAATTATGGCTATGTTATCAATATTTTTAAAGAAGACCCAAATGAACAAAAGAGAAACTGTGGTTGTAAATTCTGACTCAATATTTTACAAAGATAACAACTCTTCTCAAATTGATTTATAGATTCAACATAATCCCAATTTTACCATTCAGTAATTTCTGTCATAAAGCTACAAAATAATCCACTCTCTAGGTCAGTGTTATGCAGCAGTAAACCATTATTTCTCTCTCGTGCATCTATTTGCTATTTGATCTAGAAGATGCCAGCTAGAGAGCCTCAAGTTATTTGTGGCCTATGCCACAATCCTCCAGATCCAATGTATTTCCAAATTTTCATTGTTAGGGTTTTCCACTTTCAAAGGTACATATATCTGTATGGCAATATATTTTCATTCTGGATAGTTGTTCTAGTATACTTTTCAAATCAATATTTTAGAGGGAAAGAAGTTTACCTTGTTAAGAGTGCTCATCCTTTCAGTGCAGGGAAGGGTGAAGGAGAGCTCACCTTCAGGAGACTTTGCTGTGGAATCTGCTTCATGCAGAACTCAATAATATTGCTGGTATCCTAAATAAATACTTGCAGCTCTGAATTATTGCTACCCATGAAGCTTGAGTATTTAAACTCCTCCAAACATATTTTTCCTTCCTGTGCATAACTCATATCTGTTAGAATAACTAAAGTTGGAGCTGGGAATGTAGCCAGCAGCATAGTCCTGAATTTGATTCCTAGAAAAAAAACAAAAAACAAAAACACACCACCAAAACAAAACTCTAAAGTTGATGATAAAAGAAATTTAAGAATTAAATGGCACTGGTATTAACCTGGTGCCCACTAAGTGTCAACCTGTGCTGTACTAGAAACACTGCCTGTGGTAGCTGTTATGTAATCACAGTGTTAGCTTCCCAGATGGGATATTGCAGCTGCCATTCTTTTCTTAAGGAAAAGCTTCCGAGCTACCTGCTTGTAAGTCAGGAAATTCCTCAAGTTGGTTTAGCTGAAAAATATACCATAGTTCTAGCCTGAGCTAAAAACCATGTAAAATCATGACACTTTCAATTTTATTTCCTAATTTTCTAGATATATGCACTATACCTTGAACACAGTGACAGGTAGACCAAACTAAAACTATTTCAGCATACTATGGATCAAATCTGAGGGTTTCCTACATTTATTTCTAGCCTAAATTCTCCAATAAATTAAAGATAGGCACAGATTTCTTTAACCATTATGTTTTTTTATAACCAAATGTGAGCTAATTTGCACACCTCACATTTTATTATTCTTAGCAACTGATCTACTCATAAATATTATATGAAATGTCATGTGTTATAGCAAAGTTTGATTTTCATATATATTAGAATTCAACTAGAGCAAAGCATTATGATTTAGAAAAGCCATATGATGACTGATATTTAGAAAAGCCATATGACGACTGATCTATATTAAATGGGCTTTGATATTTCCTAAGACAGCTAACAAACCATTGCACAACAAAAATCTATATTAGCAAAAAAGGCAATATTTTATTTCTTTCATATATTTGGGTCTATACTTAATTTTCCTAATTTTCATAAGTGGAAAACACCCTTTATTCATTTACAAGTTTTATTTGTCACATCTTAGTCACTATAAACTGTAACTAAAGTACTACAAACAAGTCTTTGCTACTATCCAAAAGAGTCTAAAATTCTATTGGTGAGAAAGAAAGTATGAAAGTATAAACCAATTCAAAACTTAAAATGTCATTCAGTTGACATCCTCAGTCCTTTTTAATCTTTTATTCCAAGGTAGGATCTCATTAAATCACTCAGGCAGGGCTGGAACTTGCAGTCCTTCCATCTGAGCCACCAAGGGAGGACTGAGATTACAAGCATCCACCACTTTGTCTCATATCATAAAACAAGACTCCCTGCACATGTAACTCCAGCTGCACTTTGCAATCGAACACTCCAAAATAATTTGAACAATCAAAATGGAAACAATAATATGTATAGAAGATGATTCACTTTTGCATTTCCTTATTTTATTATTTTTATAAGGTGAAAACCAAATTTGTGATGTATAATATAAACTATGAATTTACTATGCCACGTTCTGTTTTTGCTTTACCTTTTCCTTTACAAGGCCACATTATTTCAGATGCATATTCCTTAACACAATGTAATTAGTTAATGACAAATATTCTGAAATAAGTGCATTAAATACATTTGAACAAACAAGGGCTAACCAAATAGGAATGTCTAACACATAGCAAAGGATCAAGGCAGTCCTCAGCGTGCTAGAAGCATTGACCACACATTATTCATACCTTTATGTATTTGTTTAAATTATTGTATAACCTCTTCTTTAGCATTGTATCTATTTTTCTAAAAAAATCTCCATAATTAAAAATTATTATAATTCTTTGAATAAATAAATAAAATAAAATGTCATTCAATAATTTTGCAAATTTTACTAATATTTACTGGCAAGTAAAAAAATTAAATTTTTACCAAAAATGCCATGTTTTAAGTACACTTTTATAGTCTTATTCTTCCATTAAAATATATTTCCATACCAATAATTATAAATCATTATCATTTGAAGTTGTACAATATATTCGGTGAATGAATTCATATGAATTTTCTATTTTTGTCTCTATAGGCTCTTTCCAGATTTTCATTATTGTAAACACAATGGTAGCACAATATATGTTATATAATTTTGAACATTTATCTTCTTTATTGAAAAATTGATGAATCAAACATCACTACTTCCAAGCTTTTGAGAATTCATTTCCAAATTTCCATCTGTAGAACTTTATAACATTTTATGCCCTCATCTTCATCTTGTGGACAACCTATTTTCTTAACTTGACATACTTCTGTGACATAAATTAGTGTTTAAACACATAATTACACATGATTTTCGTGAAAAATTAAAATCACACACACACACACACAAAATACTCACTATTTGGGCCAGGGAGATAGCTCAGTAGAATAAGCACTTGCCTGGCAAGCTCAGGGTCCCAAGTTCAATCCCTGTTACTGCAAAAAAATAAAATAAAATAAATGAAACGTCACCATTCTTCTAACCTCCTGTCTAAACTGACATTCAGGATATATAAATTGCATGAGTTTGCTGAAATAGGGATGTTTTTTCTTGAACAGATCCCACTCAAATTTCTTCTTATTTGTACCTGGTTCCTAGGGCTCCATTGTATGTGGGATCTGTCTGAATCTTCTTGTCCATATTTGGTATTCCAAGGAGCACTTATTCTGAACTTGCCCTTTAAGAGGTCTGAGAAGTGTCTGATCCTAGTGGAGCACACCTTTCTCCTTTGATCTCTAGAATTCCTAAACTAATTTTGACATGAAATATGTCTTTGTGTGGTATGAGTACTAGAAAACTGACATGAGAATTTTTGAACACAAAAATTAGAGACACATACATACATGGAATGATCTGCTGTTATGTAGTTCATCTAGAAGCTGTGCTTGGAAATGTCACTTTTGAGGCCCCATTAGATAAGGGAAAGTAGATACTCAGGTAATTTAATTATGCCTGTATTATTTTATTTTTATCACCACTCAGTTCAGAATGTTTTACACAGCACCTTACTAGCAAACAAGAATATCCTTATGCATGTTTCTTGTTTTAAGATTTTTCCATCTCAGCTCTGGAACTTCCCCAGTCTGAATTTGCTAGTGAATTTCTGCTCTGGGGGTGACTTTGGAACCTTTTTTCTAGATTGGAAAAGCAAAATTAAAAACTGAAAATGAACTTTGCAAAAAGGTCAGGACACGGTGATAAAGAAACTAGGACAAGAGGACAAGCTCAAAAATTAATAAAATTCCCTGTTGTCTTATGCATGTTCTTTTATTTTTCTCTACAAAAATAAGACAAGCTTTTAAAATGAGAACACACAGAGCAAACACAATATTATGACCTTTTAACAATTAAGAAGTGAAATGTTAACCACAGCACAGAATATTGTGGTCACGAGGAATAAAGAGCGTGGAACTGGAGCTGCCCTTTTTCTGTCTTTGTCACTTCTCCTACCATGTGAGGGCACATGAGACAGACCAGGGCAGAAAACACAAATCTAAGCCACATGGTTTGAAGTTTTTGCCTCAGAATGTCAAGATGATTTGCAGCCAATTGTATCTGCCTTCAAACCTTTCCACAAAGGACTCACACAGATTGCTGGGCAATTTGAGGCTCACTGTAGAAATGGAAAGACTAGAACACTATTAAAAATACTATCAATCAGGGGCAGACTTGGTCACAGAACCTGTGTTTACTTTCATTGTTCCAGGTCTCTGACAATTTGGACTCTAAAGTTTCTTTTCTTTGCTGATAAAAATAAAAGAAAAGCAATCTAACACTATTTGGATCTACTTGAAGCTGTTAACTAAAATGCAATGAGTCTCAGAAGATGTCAGTCAACATATTTTTTAATTGTAAATGATTTTTATAGTTTTGTCTTTTTTTGACTTGTGCTTATGTTTCTTTATGCTTCTTTTCTCTGTCTTGATTCTTTAATGAAATTGAAGAACTTATCTGAAAAGTTGAATAAAGATGTCCTAAACAATATATAATTTAAAAAAGTATTTATGGTAGTCATTTTTCATAGACTTCAAAGCTCATCATAATCTGTTTATTAAATATTAGAAAAAAGAATTTCCTCTTCTTCTGTTCCATATAATTTTTTAAATATTTCTGCTCTCCAATCCCTCCTGCTGTAGGTTTTTCAATGTACCATTCTGTCTACCTAGAAAATTTTGTCCTATTTGTTGCCTTGTCATTTTAGACTTAAGATCAAATGTTTCCTTTTTTTTCAGATTCAAACGATCTTTATTTCTACAGCAACATCTGAAAATAAACCGAACGCTTCGCACCCCCAAATGTTTCCTTTTCAGAAAAAACATTCCTTCTTTCATCCTTTGGTCAAATTAGCTTTCAAAAGTTAATCTTATTCTAGTGATGAGTGAATATTCAATTTTTAAATTCATAAAAAGAGAAAAATGATTTCCCTTTTTCTAAGAATTTAAAGAACAAATACATGTATCAGCAAAGAAATCTGTACTGAAATAAATTTGTATGGTATAAACTAAGTGGATTATATGTATAAGAAAATAAAACATTTCAGCCAGATAAAGTCATTAATGTCACTACTGATACCAATCTTCATGATAATATGTAACTTTGGAGAGTCTAGACCCTAAACACTAGTAAACATTACTTCAAAGAAAACACTTCTCTAGAGACTTAGAGGATGCATGAGTGGCCCCTGCAGACTAGTGATCCTGCATGGCATTAGAAAGACAGGCATAGAAAAATGGAGAGAACTGAAGAATATTATTTTAAATAAAATACATGAGACAGAAAAGGTAAGTACAACATATTATCTCTCATATGTGAAAATCGGAAAGAAAAAAAAAAACCAATCTGAATACAGAGCATTAATTACGAAGTCTGGGAAGGTGGGATGGATTAAAGGAAGCCTGGACTTGATCCATTGAAATCTCCCACTTTACACCAGTAATATGCATAATTAATGCATGGTAACCAATAAATTTTGATTGACATACAGCAAAATTAGTATAATTTTATTTAAGAAAAGGTTTAAAAGACTGTCTTCTCCTAGCCCTTCTCCATCACTGCAGTTACTATTTAGTTCCATTACACTCCTGCTATATGAACTCCTCATTCTGCTTTGATTTCTTCTATGCTTCCTGTCTATAAATTATCCAAGAGCACAGTGTTTGTCTTTCCTGTCCTACGTCTTAAACCCCTAAACACTGCCTGGCATACATACAATAGCTGCTCAGGAAATGCTTGCTAGGTGGACGACTGTCCAGTGATGTGTTACAGAGCACAGAGAATGCATAATGTTTAGAAAACAAAGGACACTGAGTGTCACAAAGAAGGCCCAAATGAAGCAAATGGGTACTGCTTTCTATAATAGTGCTGAGTAACAGGTAGTATTTCAGAAGGAATGTCAGTTGCTTTCAGAGGAAAATGCAACTTGTAGATGTTAAAAATATGATGTCTACAACAGAAATATTCATGGTCAATTTAATGTCAATCTCTATGGTGGCAGAACCTTGTTTAAATGGCATTCAGGGAAAGCATAAAGTATGTTTTCTCTTCTCTATATGTACTCCAGTGTGTATGCTTTGTATCCTTAAGAGGCAATAGCAAGTGGAAATCTGAATAGAAACTTGAAATTCATTTAAAACAAATATATGCACATATATGTATACACACATACATACTTAAGTGCCTTCTTGGTTTAAGGCCGCCCACATACATCTTATGATAGCATAGGACCTCAGGCCAGTGTTCTTCACAAAAACTTCTTTCTCCTGGCATGGTGAATAGCAGGCAGACACAAGCCATTTATATCAACGGCAAATACAAGACAACTGCCTCAAGTAAGGAACAAAACAGTTAGCTCTCTTATTCTCCTTTCTCTTATTTATGTCAAAGGGGTAAACTCTACTGTGTTCCTTGCAATGGGCTCATACAACCCCAGAAATGAACTCACTGATATATGAAAATGGACAGAAGAAAAACAAGGGGATTGTGTGAGATGCATAGTTCATTAAGAAATATTTTCAGCCTTTCTTTCTAAACAATGCTAGACAAAGAGGAAGGGCATAGAGGGATTGCTCAGTCTGCTTGAAATGGAGTAGATCCATAAAAGTCAACAAACGTCGCTCATTTCAAAGTTCTTAAAATTGTGTTTGTGTACTTACTAAGGAGTAAGCAGGGGTGTGTTTAGTAATTCAATTCCTGCTTAACTTTTCAATCTTTGACCACTAAGCTAAACTTATACTTTACTTAATGCATTGGAATTGTAAGGCTATTTCTGAGTTTGTAGGAAGAATAACAAACACCACAAAAAAAAACTGCTAACAAACAGAAAAATTGGCTTGTCTTTTCATATAACAGGGCCCTTTTTCCTAATTTGGAAGATACTCAATTTTAAACTGATCAAGTTTAAAATATTTATTTGTTTTCTGACCCCTCCCCCCGCCTTTTTTGTATTTTAGGGAAGATTCTATAGGGTTCTCAGGGTCTCACTACTAGATCGGACTCAGTGATCCTCCTGTTTATAGCCTTCCAAAAACTGGGATTACAGGTGCATGCCACCATACCCAGTCTCAATTGCTGTCTGAACGTGCCCCTGGGGGCAGAGCCAGCATGGCAGGCCCAGGGTTCGAACCCCCGGTCCCTGCACCTGCTTGAAGGTGCTTTAATCTGCTGAGCTATTTGGCTGGCTCTGACTTTTACTTCTTCTTTTTTTTAAAAATAATTTTATTGAGAAACAGCAATGAAATAGTTTCAAAACCGATTACTAGCACAGTTTCAATAATTAATGCATTGTTGTTGTCTTAGTAGTTATTCATTGTACAAGATGCAGATATGATATCCTGTCCACTAACACTACTAGAACAAATCTCTTTATTCACCAAATTAAGAGAATGCAGCTGTTTCTCTATCCTCACTATTTTTGTGTATATAGATACAAAATGTTCATTCATTTGTATCCCCTTTTTTGGTTAGTTTTGTCAGAGAAAGGCATTCCATTGTCATTTATATATTGTAGGTGCATGAATTCAGCAAAATATTCCAATATAGTCTAGTAGTCCATAATAGAAGTGGGTTTTCCATAAGACTGGCAGGTCTGACTTTTATTTCTAATAAAAGGAAATACAGAAATCCCCAAACCCTCTGGTAATTTCTTGTTTTATGGTGTTTATGCATTGATGTGACAATTTCGTGAGTTGTGGTAAGTTTATTTTTGAAAAATTGAGGAATTTTACAGGATCTCACAGTCTTCAACAAATAAGACAAAAGAGATTGTAAATGGCAGGTGTATGATTTTTTTTTTCCGGTACCGGGGATTGAACTTAGGACCCTGTGCATGCCAGGCAAGCGCTTATTCTATTGAGGTATCTCCCCGGCCCAACAGTATGATTTTTATGTTGTTTGAAGACATGACAAAGTAAATATTATTTTTAGGATATTCAGATACCTGGTAAATTGAAGAAGAGCAAGGAAATGATATCATGAGTTGATTAACATCTTTTGGGGGTATACAGCGAGTGTTAAGCACTGAAAGTTTGTACTCTGATTGATGGGGTATCAATTTTTTATAAATTATTTTATATACTATATAAACATTTTGTATGTAAAAAATAATTTACAATTTCAAAAGGCTTTATCTTTCTGTTTCTAATGTTACAAAAACAGTACTAATACAGCATCAATCTTAAAATTCATTTATTAGTAGTTAAAATGCTGCATGGTATATTTTTATTTTTATTTTTTTGGTGGAACCTGGGATTGAACTCAGACCCTTGCGCTTGCCAGGGAAGTGCTTATTCCACTGAGCCA
>NDGN011231728.1:0-13216 GCA_002564285.1 Tympanoctomys barrerae
ATATCAATACTGGATGTAAAATACCTGTTCCTTATTATGCTTAAGATGTTTGTTATGAAGACACTCGTTTAGAATACGGCCCACAGCAGCGCTGTCTCTCCCGAAGTTGCAAAGTCATCTTGCTTTCCGCACTGTCTCCTTGAGAGCCTAGCCCTGGCATAGAGTAAATTCAAGGCCCTTGGCCCAGAGGAAAAGACTGCCACAAGGCCATTTGGCAAAGCCCAGACCTTTTGTCTGCAAAGCCTGCAGAGGGAAGTCGCGCAAGGCCAGTGGTGGCCGTACCTACTGACTTGACAGTTAGAAAGAACAGGATGTGTGTGTTTGTGCCTATAATATTTTAATCTAGCTCAGCTGCCTGTAACGTCATGATGAGAGGATACCCAAAGCCCTGCCCTACCCTAGCTGAGAGTATCTCCCCAGGGCTACCTTGCACTGTCCCCTGTGCTACTGTCCGTTGCCTTTGGTAGCTCACACCAGAAGTTCTGCTAACTGAGGAAGGCTGGGCCTTGGTGCCTCTGATTTGCTCAGCAGTCCTAAATTAGCCAGATTAGAAGCTCAGACACTGAAGGAACTTTAGGAATGTCTAATCCAGGATCAACAGGATGACCTCACTGTACATGCGGTAAAAGCTCTGGTCAGGATAAGAGGTGGGTAGAGCCTTAAGTCCTACTTTATCTATCCCCTCACTCCCAAAGACATCTGCAAAGACTTCAGCTTCCCCGTACTGTCTTGAGCCACCCTCCCCCATTTGACAGCAGAGGCACTGAAGAGGCGCTGAGGCTGCAAAAACGATACGTTTAAATACCAATTTGGACACACTGAGGCGCTTTGTAAGCTGCCTCAGAATTGAGATCCCCCTGTCTTCACCCAGCTGCTGCCCGTAAGCACAGGGAGAAACCCTGCCTGGAATGCCCTCCTCCTCCACCGCAGGGGAACTTCTTCCAGCACAAGGGCAGGCCTGAGGTTGTAGGTCAGGGGTAGAGCTCTGGCCTGCCCTGCTCCAGATCCAGGGTTCCATGCATGCCAGCACTTCAAACAAGCAGCCTGTTCTTTCCAAGGGTCAAGTCAGTAGGTAAGACTCCCACTGACCTTGCAGGATTCCCTCTGTGGGCTTCCAGGCAAGAGGTCTGCACTTGGCCAAATGGTCTTGTGGCAACCTTTCACTCTGGGTCAAGGGCCTTAAGCTTCAGTCGAAAGGCAGCTACTAGGCCTGGGGGACCCGCTGGCAACTTGCTTCAGCCAGGACAAGTCTGCGCCTGTGGCTCATCAGGCCTTTCCCAGCCTTGTGTCTTTGTTCGTAATATGTTATGCAGTGCTGGGACTGGAACCCAGGGCCTTGCCCATACTGAGCACATGCTCTACCAGCGAGCGACAACCCCAGCCTCACTCCTTTCTCTGTGGATCAACTTCTCCCAGGCAGCCAGGAAGAGACCCCTCTGCAGTGAGGGAAAAAACCTGGACCACAAGCATGTGGGGGTGGACGTGGGCACTAAAACAGACTAGTGGGTTGAATACCTGCTTTACCACCATTCCAGACTGCCACACCCGGCCATGACTTAGCCTGCTCATGCTCAGTTTCTGTATGTGAAAACAGGCAAATGTACTCTAAAGAGGAACTGACTTAATACAGTGCTAATGATTAATGCTTAGCCCAGACTCAGTATGTGGCAAGCCATGGGGGGGGGGGGCAGAAACCTTGTGATTTATCCCCAACCCTCAGGCTGCTCAAGATCTTCCCAGGTTCTTGCCACCAGCACAGTCAAGGCTCACTTCTTCCCAAGGCAGACCAGGGCCCCCTTCATCAGCCCCGGTACCCCTCAGCTCTGGCTCCTGCTGTGTCTTCCCAGCCCTCAAGCCCTGCACAGGGCAGAGACTCTGCCCAGCAGCTCTTATAGCACAGCTGGGTGTGTTCAACACTAGGACATCAGATACCTCAACCAGACAGGAATGTGAGGTCCAGTGAGAACAGCCTGGGAGGCAGCCAGCCACCGAAGAGGGAAAAGATCTGCTTCTCTAATAGGGATGCCCAGTGTCCATGCTCCATGTGGGATGGAGAGAAGGGGCTGGAATCCACTGCCCATCTGCCCAGAGACCTATGTCCTTGAGGAGCTGTTTTTTTCTTTTCAGCAGTTTGCTTTTTTCTCTGAATACTTCTTCTTTTCCTCTCTCAGGGGCTGACTGTCTTGATCTACCCCATACTGGGGATTGAACCTAGGCACTTTAACACTGAGCTACAGCCCCAGTCTTCTTTTATTTGTTTATATTCTTTTATTTGAGATAGAGTCTCATTAAATTGCCAGTTTGGGCTTGAACTTGCAATCCTCCTGCCTCAGCTCCCAGAGTGCTGGGATTGCAGGCTTGTGCCATCATGCCCAGCTGAGCTGACCACTTTTTAACAAACACTTACTAACCACCAGGCTCTTTCCTTGAACTGTCTCCCCACTGCCCACAACCAGCTGATGAGGCATATGCACTCCCATTGTACAGTGGAGGAAATGGTCAAACTCTGTGCAGAAGACCTAGGAATTGGAACTCGGAAGCCTGTGCATGTTCCTTTACCCTACAGGTGCTTCCAGAGGCCGAGGTCTTGCTCCTTCTCTTCCTAGGAGGACTCAAGCCTAGCTGGCTGGGGCCCAAGACCCTTGACAAGGCCATTACCGCCTTTATTCCCTACAGGGCTTTGGCTCCTCCCATGCTGCAGCCACCAGCATTTTCTAAAGATGGCTCTGAATGATGGCCTTCCGTGTGGTGTCCCTGAAGTCAGCTACTTAGAACTAATAGAACCTTCCATGTGTCAGATTTCTAGCTGGTAAGACACGGCCTGAAGCTGCTACCTTACTAAGAGGCTGGGGTAGCTGCTGAGACCTCCCTAGATAAGCTGGGTGCTTTGCGAGGAGTGTTTGGTACAGAATGATCTATCAGTCATCCTGCCTGCACTGTGCCTGTTGGACCTTCATACCCTGCTGGCCCCACCTCCTTTTGCAAAAGGGTCACCAAAGGCATGCAGGTCACCACCCACAGGAGACAGCAAGGAGAGGGAGAAAAAGACTGGGGGGGCGGTGCTGGTTCCGATCCCAGATGGGCCTTTTCCACATTGCACAATGAAGGCCATGCTAGCCACATCATCATCTGAAGAACTGGCACCGATTCTATCTGTTTCACAGAGTCTGAACATAGCCCAGTATTTGCTATGATATCAGGAGATGTCACTTCCTCTCCCTCAGATCCCCTTGGAGGCCAAGACCAAAGAAGCAAAGAACTCAGCAGGTGGTCAGATCCCTGGCCTCATCTCTGCCCTTGACCTCAGTATGTTTGCAGATGACCTGAGGCCACTGACCACAGCTTTGCCCCAGCTGGGCGGAGCCGTGACCTGTCACCCTTCAGCCCCAGCTCACACTGATCTCCACCACCCACGCTGTGCTGAGTGTGGGGTCCCAGTAGCACGAGGAACAGCACACAGAGAAATGGCAGCTGAGGTCCCTGGTGGCCGGGGCATGTGCTCCACCATCCCTACCCAGGGCTGTGGAAAGACACCTGGCAAGGACACACCTGGTAAGCTGGGCTTATGGGCTGGGAGGAGGCAGGGAGCAGCATGCAGCATGAAGTGAGCACCCACTAAATGAGCGCCAGCTGTTGGGAGTTCTTTTCTCCATGACTCCTGGCAAACTGCCAAGAGATACACGTCTTTCAATTCTCTGTCTTTCTCCCAAAATCCACCGGAAGTGATACCATGACTCTGAATGAATGTTGGCAGTTCAGGGGACAAAGGGGATTCTCCTCCATAGTGTTCGTGCCTTTTATATTTATTTTTGCTTATAGAGTTGTTCCAGGGGCAATGTGGAATAGCTTCTACTGGAGAGTTTAGCAATAAGGTTAACAGTAAACTAGGCACAGAAATACCACGAAGTAGAAAAAAGAAAGTAGAATTGAAATCTGTTTACTAAAGACAATACGTTCAGGAACACCATTGCGATAGCCCTAGCCACCAGGGTAGAAAGCAGAAATCACCTGCACTAAAAAGGAGTCCGCCTATTTTTTGTTTCCTAAAGCTTTGTGTGACAGGCACTGGGTGCAGTGGAGGGTAGAGTCACTGACTGCACATTTACAGAGATTCAGAGGCGGATTATCGGGCGCTATTGGCACACAAGAACATTTGCGAAAGCACAGGACGACACCAAAGCGCACCTGAGTGACTGCTGTCCACTGGGAGCTTTCTGTCCACCTGTCTTGACCCAGACACTGGTGGAGCCGGCAGTTTCCTCAGCTGTACCACAAGCCAGTGCTTTCAAGCTAACTCCTACCAAATCTTGGTACACTGTGTTTCTAATTCAGGAGTTCTGTGACTTTCAAAACTTCCCTGACTCACCATCATGGGCACCAACTTTGGAATAGCAGGGGTGGAGGCCTGGATTTCTGGCCTCCTCTGCTGGAAAGGCACAGCCGTGTCTAACACAGATGTGGAGAACCTATTCCTGGGCTCAGCACAAGCTTCCTGGAGATGCTGGGCAGAATCTCTGCATTCCAGTGGGCCACCTTGACCCAGTCACAAGCCATCACACAGAAGTTAAGTACTCACCATGTACCACGGAGCTCCCTGGAGAGACGGCCCGCACAACCTCCTGCTCTTCTTCCACTGGACCCTCAGCACCTGCCACTAGAACCTTCTCCACACGCTTGTGTTGGTCACAGTTAAATCTCCCTGTAGACACAGTTTGTCACTATCCTGAGCTCAGTTAGCTTTTTCTCCCTGGAGAGCTCAGCTTTCAATAGAGGACTGGAAGGACAACTGTGGTATATTTAGATCATACAAGGGTACCAAACTCTGCAGTGAAGGCTATCGGAGGGCATGGAGTGGTCCCCAAGGACCCTAAGTCACACTTTATAGTGTCATGCAATTTGTACCACAGGCTCACGGCAGTGTGCCTTGGAAAGTGGTCTGTACATTGAAATCTCAGGCCCCAGCAGGATCTGCCATCCCGGCTCACAGGCCATCCCCTCCCCTTGCCCTGGGTGGCCCATGTTCCCTGCACTGGGTCATTGTGGTGGTCCAGACAATTCCTTCCTTTGCCTGAGTTACCTTCAGGACCCCCTCCATGGCAGTTTGTCTCCTTTCCCTCCTTCATACAAGGGAACAGCTCCCAGGGCCCCCAAAACTTGGGGGAGTCTTTTGGTTCCTGGCAATGGAAGAAGACCATCAGTAGGGAGCGGTGCCTTCCCTGGAACCAAAGCGCACCCTGCCCAGCCTAGACAGGGCCAGGGCCAGGTGGCTGGGCTCCTGGCCAGGGCTGTCAGAGTCCATGGCTTCCTCTGCCTGTCTTGTTTTAATAGTCAATTAAATCTTTCAGTCTTGTTAAATAGATGTCATTTGTCCTGGCCCATAAATGCTGGGCCAATCCATGGGGCAAAGAATGGACAGCGTTCTAGATTCTCATCCTGACTACTCCTATCTTCTCAGCCAAAAGACTAGCCTTCAAGGAAAGGGGTGACCCCAGGATCTCAATAAATAGGATATTCATGCCAACACCATGAGTGGATTGGTTGTATCAACAGGGCACCAGCACTGGGCATACACAGGAGGACAACAGGGTGGCAGCAATCCTATGTCACACACATGATGATATTTCAGCAAAGATTTGGAGAAAGAGAAGGCCTGTGGGAATCTCTGGAGATCAGGCAAAGAGAACTACCAGAGTGCTGGTCCTGTACGCGAACCTATTCCAAGAACCCTGCCTAATGTGTTTGAAGAAAAGGGAAGCCAGCTGGGCGCAGCGGAGCGTGAACAGAGGCTGATGGGAGAGGAGGCTGGGAGCCAGCCAATCACACTGGCCTTGTCTGCCATCCCAAGGGCGTGGCTTCCACTCTGACACCAGGGGAGCCGGGGGAAGTTTTGTGCAGAGGAGTGACATGGCACAATAAGAGCCTTGCAAGGATGGCACAAGCTACTTCACTTTGGCCTGGCTCAGGATCCCAGGGACTGGCCTTAGAAGTGCTCAGCAGAGCTTAGGGTATCATGCTCCTACTGGAACAGGGGAGGGCTCCTCTGAATTGACCCTCAAACGCCAGGAAACCATGGAGCTCTAGTCCACACCAGATCCTGTGTCTACTTCCTTTCCTGTCTCCCTCCCTTTACTTCCTCCTTCCCTCCCTGTTTTTCCTTCTCATTCTGCCTCTCCCTCTCCCCTGAGAACCCACAAAAACGCCTACTGTGTGAGGGATATTAGATAGAGCCAAGTTCCCTTCCAAGGCTTCTGGAAGATTCTTGAGCATTTTTATTTTCCAAGCTCAAGCTCCTTGCAAGAAGGGTGCTCAGAGATCCCCACCAGCCAAAGCAGATATTTATTTAAAGAGCAGCTATGGTGTCAGCGACAACACCATATTGTGCTAGGAACTAGTTTTTGTCTTCTTCCTAACATTTACTAACAACCCACTGCAGAGGCTACTGTCCACACCAGGGATCCCCAAGGCAGGGTCCGGCACAGGGAAGTGGCTGAGAACTGTCACAGGAGCTCAGAGAGGGTGGAGTCCTGGGGCAGGATGGAACAGGAGGATCCCTGTAGAAGAGGAACAGACAGGCCTTGGGGCTAGCCCAGCAGATAACTGGAGAGGGGCATCAGGGGCAGGAGGAAGCCACGCCCAGGCCCACGCCCCTGAGACTGTACAGGCGCTCCTGGTGCTCTTGGAAGCATTTCCTCCACGGGGAAGGCTGAAGGCTGCCTCCTCAGCCCTGCTGTATGCTCTGGGATCCAACAGTAGATCCATTTGTGAGGCCTCCTGTCCCCACCTCTGGCCTCCCTTGGGCTTATCTTCCTCATGCAGTTTGAATTCTTGGAACACAAGACTCTTCTACTTCCTAAGAGTAATTTGAATCTCCTTATCAGTGATTGGTGGCATATGGCCTCAAGAATATTCCAGAAAGAGTCACATGGGCTGGGGAACCCCCACTCAGCCTTCCACAAGTAAAGTTAGTATTCTCCCCAGCTATCAGAGCCCACATTCTTCCCTAGTCAATGTCAACAGTAGGTGTAGCCGAAGGTGAGAAAGGGCTTTGGACTATGCATTGGCATTGCTATGAGCAGGTATGGGGGCTTCTTCTCTGGGACACAGTGCTCTTTTGGGGTCCAAAGTGCCCAGGCAGGGCTCTTGGTACCCAGCAGCTCCTAGAAGACCAAGGCAACCACCAGACTCTTCCTTGCTGACTACCAGCAAGGATCAAGGTCCTCCCCAAGGGTGACAGGATAAGGAGGTGTGTGGAACCACAGAGGCTTGGCATCTGTAAGCCATCTCTGGTGGGACTTCATGGCAGAGGAGGGAAACGTCCCAATCCAGTTGGCCTTGGCCTCTGTCCACCTGGGCTGCCTCAAACTGCCTCTCGATCTGCCTTGATGGCCTTAGCCATAACATGCACTTGGAACGGAAGGTGTCTCTCACGTTAAGGAGGTGTAGAGGCCCAGAGCGTCCTGGTTAAGAGTTGGTCTTGCCAGGGCCGGGGAGATGGCTCGGTAGAATAAGCACTTGCCTGGCAAGCGCAAGCACCTGAGTTCAATCCCCAGTTCTGAAAAAAAGAAAAGAAAAGAAGAAAAAAAAAAAAGTTGGTCTGGAGTTCTGCTCACTTTAACTATGTGCAGACAAGGAAGTAAGTGGTGGGCCTGGCTCTGATCCTCAAGTAGGAGGAAGATAGAGACTAAGGACCCTGCGGCTCAAAGATTGCGGCTCTGAGGAGGTAGCCCAGCCGGATAAGAGGCGGCGGGCTGGCGGGCGGCCACCTCGGCGCGAAGGTCCAGCCTCCCGGGCGCACAGGCGAGCGGGCGGGGCTCAGGGAGGGAGGAGCTCGACCGAGCCACCGCCTCTGCCTGCGACCTGTCGGGCCGCGGCTGCTTGGAGCGGCGGGCCGCAGAGGTGAGTGACCCGTTCCGGCCACCGCGGGGCTGTGGGCCACACCTTATCCCCGGGGCCCCGCCTGCGTGCACCCTGAGCGGTTGCGGTACATCTAGTGACCCGCGTGCTTTAGGGCCGAGCCACGTGCGCCGGCGCTGGAGGAGCCGGTTCTGGCCCCCAGCCCTATGCGCTTCCTCCCCGTGAGACGGAAGCCGCTTGTGCGTGGCGGATTGGGCACAGCTGGGGACCAACTGAGGGCAGCGGGAGTGTGGAACCCGGGTGCAGACGTGGACGCCCCTCCCTGCGGCCCCCTCCAGGACCTCAGGTCCCCCTGGCCCGGTTGTTGAGCTGGGTCCTGCCGGGTCCAGCCCATCCGAAGACGGGGCAGGCAGGCGACTGTGGGCGGGGCCTTCCTGGATCTTCCTCTCTAGGCCTCCTAGACTCTTAGCCAACCAGGGCAGGGTCACCGGACTGTCGTCCCCAGCACGCTCCCCGTAGGATGGTTGCCTGGAAAGTACCCTCTCCTCCCCTCTTTCTCGAAATTTTGGGGCTTGGTGCCCGGAGAGGTTTGACTAGAACTTTGGTCACTCTGTAAATGAAGGCTGCACATGTCCTTTGGGAGCCAAAAGCTCCATCCGCGGGGCAAATGCAAGCAGGTGCTAGCTTAGGGAGCCAAGAAGGCGGGGCCACCTCTGGAGCAGGCTGCAAAAGTGAGTGTTCAGGAAATGCCTCTGGGGAGCTAGTTCTGTCCATCAGAGCACAGCCATGATCTGATTAATAGCGAACATCGATTGTGTGTTTGTGTGGACCAGGCCACGGGGTGCATGGGCCCTGCACCCAACGTCCAGGTAGTGCTGGCAGCAAGAAGACGCTGCTGCTATCTCTTGTTGCAATGGGGCTGCTGAACCCCTAAGAGCCCCTGTATCTACATAGCTGCAGAGGTGGGATTTGCACGCAGGTTTGTCTCTTAAGAGCCCAGCTGAACCGGCTGGTAGAACAGACAACAGCTTACTTAGCCAACCACCCCAAGCATGCAGTGCTGGGGCCGCCGTGCACCTGCAGAACCAGAAGGTCTTATCCGGGTGTGGGACCTGAAGAGTCTTACCCTTCAGTCACCCGTAAGGGCTGTTGAAAATGCAGATGCCCAGGTCCCATCTTCAGCTGACCAAATCAAGACCCAGAGGGCCCAGACTCATCTCTGTCACCCAGCAGTGCCCAGTCCGCCACACACCCATGTAGAGAGGGACCGGGGAGTGGCTACTTGATCAGTGTCAAATGAATGAAGAGACCCAGTGGGGCAGAAGGTGTCACAGAGGGAGTTTGGGGAGGCTTCCGGAAGGAGACCTCAGCCAGGCACCCAGAAGGACCATGTGCAGTTGACATGGAGGACGTGGTGCTGGCCTCAGCCAGCAGGGAGCCGGGCTGGGCAAGGTGGTCAGATGAGGATTGACCAGCCTGCACCAAGCCTGCTGAGGTCCCCAGGACCCCATCTGGCCAAGCAAATGAACCCTGTGCAGCCTAATGACATCAAGAGGTAGACACTGCTATCATTCGTGGTGCCTGTCCTTGTCCCAGGACTCCTCTCTGCTAAACTAATCAGAGACCAGAGTGCTGGGCAGGAACTGGGAGTTTATAACTGAAGGTTCTTGACCAAAGTCCGAAGCTGTGTTGAGCACCTGGTGAAGCACAGCCTGCTGGCTGGTTGTGGGGAAAGCCTGCCCTTGGGGAGGGTGGGCTTGGGGCTGAATCTCCACCGACCTGTGCCCTCAGCCCTTAAACTCTTCTTCATCTCTGAGCCTTGCCAGGGGCTTGGGATGCAGCCGAGGAGCGGGGACTGTGGTGCCTGTCTAGGGCTTTATCATGTTGAGTGCTGAATCATGGGAGTACATTAAGGATCACATTCTTTTCTTCCCCTAGTATTGAGTGTTAGTCTTATGGGAACTTTTACACTTCTTGCTATTCTAGTTTGAACCTGTGGGCTCCCCAGAGAAGAGAGCTGAACCCCAGAGAGTCCAAGGCCTCCAAGGTCCTCTTTTCAGCGTCTGGGTCAGCAGGAGAAGGGTGGCCACCTGCTTCATTCCCTGTACCGCCTGCAGATGGAAAGCTCAGGGGTGGTGTGGTTTCCAGGCAGGCTGTGGAGGGATAGAAGCAGGCTATGGGGAATTGGAACTCCTGCCTTCCAGCTGAGCCGGGCCCACCCTTCCAGCACTCCCTAACGCATACAGTGGCCCAGGCTTTTGAGGCTGGGCAGGCAGCAGCTGAGTAAGTTTAAGCACTCCTTGAAATTGCTTTCTAGTATCATGACCAGGAATGGCTTTCCTGATTTGTAGTGGGGAATTTTGCCAATATGAGTAGTTATTCAAACCCAAGGCCAGGTCAGCGTCTTTCCTCCTTTCTGGGGTTGCAGGGGGGAGCTCTTCCAACTCTTACCCCATGTCCCCTGACCCCAGTCTCCTTAGTGAAGCTGTGTGATTACAGAGCCTGGGGAGGGAAGGCAGAGGGGCGGGCAGGGCACTGGGCAGCAAGCAGAGCGGCCTTGGAAGCCTCCCTTCCTGTGCCTCCCCCTGCAGCTGGGCCCCCATAGTTCCTAGACCTGTGCCCACGCCAACCTCTTGAGCCTTCCCAACTTGCGTGTGTGCGCAGCGCCATCACACCTGAAATCAGTTTTCATATGTGAGCACTCAGTCTTTCCTGTACCAGGCCCGGGCCATGCAGTGCATTCACGAGCTCGTGTGTCAGTGTCTGTGTGTCTGTGTGTCTGTGTGTGGTTCTGGGGATTGAACCTACGGTCTTGAGCTATATTCTAGGCCTTTTTTTATTTTTTATTTTGAGATAGAGTCTTGTTAAGTTACTAAATTGCCCAAGCTAGACTCAAACTTGTGATCCTCAATCTCAGTCTTCCCAAGCTTTGGGATTATAGGCGTCTGTCACTGTGCCCCACCCCATGAGTTCATGTGTACTTTGAGACTCCTAGGAGGTGGAGAATGTTGTTCTCTACAGGCCTGGAACTTTGCTAAGGACAGACTCTTCTTTCAGCTCCAACCTGAGACTTCCAACCACAGACTCTATGCCTGTTCAAATTCTGCTTCATTATTTATTCATTCGACAAACATTTACTGGGCGCTAACTTTGTGCCAGGCACTCTGAGACCAGCTGAGACCCACTTCCAGCCTGATCGGTTGTCTCCCTCACACACCCCTCCTCTCCCAATATTTCTGAACATGAGTACGGAAACCGTCTCTGCACAGCTCAGGACCCAAGCACTAGCAAGGATTCAGAGACGACACTTCCCCGCCTCCAACTGGAAATGCCCAGTGCTGTGCTGTGTGTAGTCCTACTGGGAGCCACTGGCAGTCGTGGGCTCCCGCCCTGCTGCTCAACCCAGGGAAGGCTGCTGCTCAACCCAGGGAAGGCTGTGTCCCTCCTCCAGTGCTCCAGCTCTCCAGAAACACTGCTTTGAACGCAGGGTGGCTCTGTTGCTGGGGAATCGGTCCATTCTTAGCTTTTCACAGTTTCTGCTCATAGGTCACCATCGCACTGCAGAGCGTGCATCGGGCAAGCACCAGTTGTCCTGAGTTGTCAAGTGGTAACTTATCCCTACCTCTGCCTTCCTCATAATCACAGCCGGTTGGCATCCAAGCAAACATCCCATTGTTTAAAAAATGTCTTACTGTGCCAATGTTGGAAACCCCTTGGTCTTCAAGCATACTAAGGCAAACACTTTACCACTGAGCTAACTCTCAACCTCAAACAGCCCATTTTTAAAGCCATCTTGAGCTATCAGATTAGGAGATTAAACTTGATAGAAAAAAGTACAGCCCCTGGATTATAACACTGGCCAGTGGCATCACTGTTAAGGAATGTGGGGATTGGCGAAAGGGCTACTAAGTGCAGGTGCGGTGTGGGCTCTCAGCAGGGCTGTCAAGCTGGAGACACGTAGAGTGACCCTTCCTGTTGCTCTGACCATCTGATGCTTGTAGACTCGCTGTCGGACAGCAGCGAGAGTAAGGTTTGTGACTTTACTTCTGGGCTAGAGGGTGGTGGGTCATTTGCTTTTGGGGTGAGAGTCCCTCAGGTAAACTGACTCTGGAGGATAAGGTGGCTGCACCCTGGGCCCACCGGGCAGAGTCTGGCCTGCACATTGCACAGTGGGCTTGCTGCCATCTGAGGAGGCTCTGCTGAGGGTCCCTGGTGACTGTCCAGAGTTATGCATAGGTCACTAGCATATTGAACTCCGTGGCAGGGACTGGTGGACCCATCAGCCTAGGGCTGGATGTGAGGCCAGAGCAACAAAGGGACTGAGACAAGGCTCTCTGTGACTGGCCCTAAGAAATGGCTCCAGATTGGCCAGAGATAAGGTGGCACTAGAACTAGAAGGGAAGGAATCAGGACAGCGGAGTCCAGGTGGGCAGCTGCCCAGAAAGCCCTCTCCTCTGTTGTCCCAAATAGAGGGCTGGAGCTGAGGCCACACTGTGCTGTTCTGAGCTTGAGGTCTGGGAAGGCTGTTTTTGTCCTCCTTTGGCCCCTGTTCAGCATCTATTGAGCATCTGGTATTGTGTGGAATAGTGAAGGAAGGTGGTTCCTGAGATTGAGAGGGCTCAGGGTGCAGCCAGGGGCTTAGAAAACCCCTGGGAGCAGGTGGCACAGCTGACTTGGAGTCCCGAGGAACTGCACACTGTCACAGCTCCTTCCTGCTCACACTTGGCAGCTCCTTTTTCTGAGGTAAGATTGGTTTCTGCACAGAGCAACTTCTCCAAGGGGACCCAAAGGCCCCCTTCCAGCTTCAGTAGAAACAGAGTCCTGAGCACACCAGGATACTAAACTGGGGAGCTGGTCCTTGGGCAGCCCAGAAGTGAGTTCTGAGAATCACTCACATTGAAAACACTGCCTGAGCCCCTTTATCCCAGCAGGTGTCTGCCAGCGTCATAGCCAGCAGAGAGTGGAGGAGCTGTGTAGATGCAAAGGGGTTGAAGGTGGGCAGATCCCGGTCCTCCGCTGATGGTGCAGTGACCTGGCTGTTCACAGAGCAGAGGGGGAGGAGTTCAGGCAGCTGCCTAAGCAAAGCCAAGCCATGTGCAAAATGAGAACAGTTCTAAGGAAGATATGTGTTTGGGGGCTTTCTAGTTCACTGTTGCACTTAATCCTCAGCACATAGACAGAAAACAACCCGCCCCAGCTCACACAGCTAGCATGTGGCTGAACGGCAGCCTCTCTGAATTCAGAGTGGAGAGAGGGCCAGGGGCTATAGGAGATGAGTGCCTCCCTGCCCAGGAGCTTGGGCTGCGTCTTCAGGGATAGAAGACCCAGATGTTCCAAGAAAATGTGCAGACAGAAGATGGAA
>NDGN011231773.1:0-11037 GCA_002564285.1 Tympanoctomys barrerae
AACTCAGGCCCTTGTGCTTGCCAGGGAAGCACTTATTCTACTGAGCCATCTCCCCAGCCCAACTTTTGATATTAGAGGAAAAGAAACAGGACAGACCCCAGCCAACCTGTGCCCAGGAGCTGGTGTGGCCAGGGCCCCTTGGAACCCGGAGGGCTCCTTGTCCAGTCTCAGACACAGGAGCCCAGAAGGAGCACTTAGAGTGGTGAGCCTGTGAAGCCAGGCCAGACAGGCGGCAGACACACCCCGTGGCCTCTGCACGTGGCTCTGCTCTTGGAGCCGCAGAACTGATTCTGGGGAAGAGCCTGCCTTCCTCCTGTTCGCTGAGTGACCAAAGGCATTGGCTGTGTCTGACTCACTCTGACTCCCAGCCCCAGGATCATCCTTGTCACTCTGTCCCCCAGGGAAGAGCCCAGTCCGAGGGATCCACTTCAGGGCCTATCACTCCTCCCAGGGACTAAATGTCCACTTCCCAGAAATGCATGAAAACAGGGAGGAGATCTGTTTGGTGCAGCAGATCCCCCACCA
Organism: Tympanoctomys barrerae; assembly: GCA_002564285.1. NCBI lineage: Eukaryota > Metazoa > Chordata > Mammalia > Rodentia > Octodontidae > Tympanoctomys > Tympanoctomys barrerae. Next base: position 526 of record NDGN011231773.1, read on the forward strand.
TCTCCCTTTGTCCCCACCATGTTCCGAGTGTCCCACTGGTACCTGGGACCATGGGCAGCCCTGCAGGTATCTATCTATGTACACTGGGAAGAGTAAGAGATTAACAATAGCAATCAAAAACTAATAAAATAGAATAATCATAACAATGTAGTATAATAAAAATTATAATTTCTGAATTATAGATGGTCGTGGTGGTACCTACCTATATGTAGTCTCAAGTTACTTGGGAAACTGAGGCCGAAAGATTACTAGAGTCCAGAAGTTTGGGATCAGCCTGGACAACAAATAACTTGTTTCCAAAAAATTATTTTTAATTGTTTATTTCTGGAATTGTCCATTGAATATTCCTGGACTATGGTTCACCACAAGGAACTAAAACTATGAAAACAGAACCACAGATAGAAGAACCACTGCTTTGCACATGGGGTGTCATAAGGAGAAAACCAAGGTTTTTATCTAAATATGAACCAGGAGCCTTGGAGTGATGGCACTCTCTGGGAAAGCTGCTTCCAAGAAACTGGGCAGTGAGGGCCACCACATTAGCAGGACTGCCAAGGGCCCAATACAGTGGGTACGAGAGGCAGAACCCCAGGCGGCTGGGGCAGGCTGGGAACCACATGTCTCAAGCTCTGCCCAGCAGCATCTTGCTGTGACAGTCAGTCTGTTCCCTCATTTCCGAATGCATCGTGGCAGCCAGCACCCTTTTGAGTGTGAAGGGAGCCAGGCTTCAGGCCAGAAGGGACATGCACAGAACCAAGACCAAGGGGTGTTCACTGCTTAGGTGCCACAGCCTGGCTCTGGAAAGACAGAGATCTGCCTTGAGTCTGGTGTCCAGCCTTCCTGCCTGCCTGGGGGCTCTCTGTGCCTGTGTCTTCATCTATCAAATGGGATAGGGATGCCCACCTCTTGTGGTGCTTCCTAAATGTTTGCTATTATTTTTGCTGTTTCCCTTTCTACTAAATGGGTCTATGTTTGCTAGACCTCACAAAGACAAGAAAAGGATGTGTGGAGAACCAAGCTGTCCTCTGGGCATGTGCAGTGGCCAGCCGCATCTCCTGGTGGACTAGCTATTGGTGCAGCGGCCTCAGGACCAACCTTGGAGGACTAATACTCTCGCCTTGCTCCATGCCTGGCCCTGTAAGTGCTGCAGATTCTTCAGCTAGCTCCCTCCAACCAGCTCTACATGCACTTGGGCCTTCCATTGGCTCCAGGCAGAACCACAGCAGCTGGAGGTTTCCTGGGCTGTCCCCTCCTGGAGCCAGAGACCAGGCCAGCGAAACTATCCTTGTGATGCTTGCTCATGCACACAGTCCATCAGGTGTCTTCTCTCAGAACCTGAAGAAGGAATGGATAGAGGCAAAGCTTGAAAGTTGCTGAAACAGCTGCACTAATGGCAGTGCCTGGAGCGAAGATTGCAATGCCCCTTGTGTGCTGCTTGGCTAAACTTTCTCCTGGGTCCCCTGGGCAGAACTGCTCCAGCTCACTTCTTGTGAAGACAGACTCCCTGGGGAGCACCCTGGGGACATGGCTGCTCCCCATCTGGCTAGCTTGGCCACCCTGCCTTCTGTTTCCCATCAGGCAGGCCTGGGAGCTGGTGACCCACGGTGTCACTTCCTGTAGCTAGAACTCTGGGCTGGCTCTGGGGACTTGCTGTGTGACACTATCCCACTTCTCTAGCACCAAGACCAATACCAATTCATCCTTTCCCACGGGGAGGGGGGGACTGGAGGCCAGCACCCCACACTGAGGCCGGGCAGAGGCTGGGGCTCAGAGCCCATGAAGGGGGCCCAAACCAGGGCACTGCAGGCCCCCAGGGGCTTCAAATGCCACCAATCTCCAGGGTTGCCCTGGTCATCAGCAGCTCTCAAGCTGTGCACACTCCAAACCCTTTACATCTGGAGCCCTGACACCCCAGCAGCCCCTACCCTCCCACTGCCACCACTCACTTCCGTGGGCTGCTGGGCTCTGCAGAGCTTCAGGAAAGGGCTGGTGAGGGCTGAGGAAGGTCAGGCTTTGACAGCCCAAGGGAGACAGGAAGAGTAGGACAGAGACAGTACGTAAGTGGGAACCACAGAGCTTCCAACGTGCATGGCCAAGTGTGAGGAATTCATGGGCGCTCTTATCACATCTACTGATCTCCAACATTAATCTAAGTAAAAGAAAAAAAATCTAAGTAAAAGAAAGCACATTGGAAAGGAGAGAGGATGCTCCTGCTGCTCCACACAGTGCCCTCTGGTGGTCAGTCAAAGCCTTGCAGGGACCATTAAGGAACATGGAGCCCAAGTCCCCAGCCTCTGGACGAGAGGTCAGTTTTTATTCTTTAATTAAAAAAAAAAAAAAGTCTGCTTCATCATCTCACTTGAATGAATGAGAGTGTGACTCACACATGTGAGCTTGTTAAACAGTCAATGAGCTTGGTAAAATGATTTTTGTTTGCAGATGGCTTGATTCTAGGCCTGAAAGTTTAGAGAAAATCAATTTTAAAACCACAAGACACAAACTGAGAAGAATCAATTATGTGACTACATTAGAATTAACAACAGAGAGAGTGGCTCAAAACAGCAGCTGAGCACTTATTCCACTTTTGCATCTCACAAATCTCTAAACATAACCAAGAAAGGATGTATTTTGAAAATCTAGTCAAGCTAGAAACTTCAAAGGGATGCCCTCATTTTCAGAAATTAAGAGAAATAACCCTGAAAGCTGAACAGCAAATAGATGGAGCTGAATGGAAGGTGAAAAGTCCAAGCGTCAGTGTGTTGAGAAATTTGGGAAGGGAGGAGCCAGCCTGAGGGACATGCTGGCTTTTGCGCCTGGTAGCAGCTTGGCCCTGGGAATGCTGGGTGTGGTGAGGGCTCGCTGCTCTCCCGTCTGCTGCACCAGGTGGCTAGTAGCAGATGCGGTGGCAGAGAGCAGAGATAAGTAACTGGGGGAAATGATTTACCATACAGGTGAGGATACAGGGCTCATTTCCTTCCTAAACAGCACCCTTCCATCAATAAGATAAAGTCCAATAGGCCACCAACAGAAAAACTAGGCACTCACAGAGCAAGAAACCCAAATAACTAATAACCATGTGAAAAGACTAGGGGGCTGGGGAGATGGCTCAGTGGTCTGATTGCCTACCTGGCAGCACAAGGACCCAGGTTCGATCCCCAATACTATATGTTGTGCTGGCCCTAGAGCCAGGCATGGTGGTGCATGGCTGTAATTCTAGCACTGGGGAGGCTGAGACAGGAGGATCACAAGTCCAAGCGGTTTAGCAAGGCCCTGTACCAACGAACAAAAGAAAAAAAGAAAGACAGACAGACAGATAGACTCTGGGCCTCACAATTGAAGATGTGCTAATTTAAATGACGAGACATATACTGCTCACCTTAACACAGACTTTAAGAGAGCTTGGGGAATACACAAGCCTTGTGGGCTGGTACAACCTGTCTGGAGGATAATGTAGAATCTGCTATTAAACAGAATTATTGAGGTCCTTGGAAATATGATAAAAATTTTTATACTCTTAGAATACCAAAAACCTTTCTAAGCAAAATCTAGAATCTCTAAAGGAAAAACAGAGTTGGCCTCATAAAACTTGATGAGTTCTAAAAGACCAACAAAGACAAAGGACAGATGACAATGTATGCAACATGCATAATAGCCATGAAATATGGTCTCTTCAGACAGAAGATAAAGCTTTCTATTTCAATATATAACTGGGCAAAGTGTAAGAACAGGCAACTCACAGGAGAAATTCAAATGGCCAGCAGTCTAGAAATGACATTGATTTCAGAAATGCACATTGAAAACTTGATAATATCTAACATTGGCATAAGGAAAGAAGTACTCTTGTATACTTCAAGCATTATATATTGATACAGTCTTTGGAAGGGCATTTAGAAGAATTACTGGTATGTCAAATGTGCCAATAAACTTCCAACAATCCATCCTTTGGATCACTGTAGTTGGATATGGGGCCAAGCATGCCGTGTCAAAGGACTCTTTGTATTAGAGAAAAATTGGAGGCCAGCTACATAATCAAAGGCTTGGAAGAGAAGGCAGTATTCCCTATTTGTAGTATTGTATCTCTTTACTTAGTTTTATACTTATATAATATGTTTTGTACTTGATGCTAAAATGGAAAATGATGGGCCCGGAAAGATGGCTTAGTAGAATCAGTGCTTCCCTGGCAAGCACAAGGGCCTGAGTTCAATCCCTGGTTCTGCCAGAAATAAATAAATAAAAATAAAAAATAAAATGGAAAATGACAAAATAAAGAAAATTGCTGTTTTTGACTTTCAGAAAGTCATTACAGTGAGCTGAGACTCTGGCATCTGTCACTAAATCCTATTAAAATGCCCCTAACATCCACCTCAGCCCACCAGCAGGCATAGCCACAAGCTCTGACCACCTTCCCAGAGAGGGTGCCATAGGGGGAGGAACCATCACGGCACATCGGCACTGTGGAGCAGGAGACAGGACAGCAGCCCAGCACTGGGACTGGAATTGCTCTGGGTGGAAAGAGGAAGAGAGAGCTCACTCATATCACCGCAATCTGGGAGCATTTACAATGACGAAGATGCAGAAACTTGTGAACGCTGGGCCAGAACCAAAGCCCATAGTCAAGCTGCAGGGCAGGTCTTTGCTGTTTCCCTCCACACAACAGCAGAGACTCAGTGCTCCTGGGGTGCTCTCTGCTCCAGCCTCTACCATCCAAGCTACTCTCCATCACTGCTCCTGTTTGGGCCACTGGCCCAGATACCCAGCTACCCAAGCACAAGCCCCATCAACCAGACCCACAGCAGCTATGGGCAGTGGAGAGCAATAGTAAATCATAAGACTTTGGCTCAGGACAAAAGCATTTGTCACACACGCATACCTGGGGGTGGAAGACTTCAGTGATGCTCAGCTGGGCAATTCTAGCTCAGGGTGCCCCATGCTGCTACAGCCAAGACTTTAGTGGAGAAGGCCAGTGCAGACTGGAGACTCGGCTTCCTCAGTGTCTCACTCGTGCAGCCACGGCTACAGCAAGGATCTGTCCCTGAGCTGACAATTTCCTGGTCACATCTGCTTCCCCAGGACAGAAAGAGGGAGCCAAGCACTTTTATGACCCAGCATTGAAGGTCACATTCTGCCCTTTCTGCAGGGTCCTATTGGTTATACAGGCTAGTGTGAGAGGAGCCACGCCCAATGGACACGTCCAGAGGCTGGGATCACTGGGGGTCAGGCTGGCACCAGTCCCTGTGTAAAACACTCCAGTGGCTTCTGAACAGGGTCTTCAAGGCCTGGCGTGGACTGGCTGCTGCCCTCGATCTTCTTACTTCCCTGCCAAACCAAAACAGCACCCTCTATCTGCCTCAACATTTCTGCCTCACTCTGGCTGTTCTACTGCACTTGTTTCCATCCTATGTCCTTGTCATTTCTCAGGCCTCCTCCTCAGAGGCTTCCCTGACCACTCCATCAAATGTAGCCCCAGCCCTGCCTGTCACTGTTCTCACTGTGTGTTAACTTCCTTTCAGCATTGAGCTCCATCTGAAATGTGTGTGTGTGTGTGTGTGTGTGTGTGTGTGATATTAGGAATTGAACCCAAGACCTTCAAACTGAAGCACATACCCAGATCATTCTTATTATTTTTAATTTTGAAACAGAGTTTTATAAGTCACTAATGTGGCCAGGCTGGGCTTGAATTTGCAAGCCTCCTACCTCAGCCTCTCAAGTGCTGGAATTACAAGCATGAGGCATCACACCAGCTAACAAGCTCTTTTAAATTTAACACCAAAATGTTTTCATTAATAAAGTAGAATATGCCAGATGTGGTGGCATACACCTGTAACCCCAGCCCTTTGGAAGCTGAAGCAGGAGAATCACTATAAATTTGAGGCCAGTCTGAACTACAGAGTAAGACCCTGCCTCAGGAAAAAAAAAAAAAAGGAATTTTTGTGGTATGTTATCTGCTGAAAAGCAGCCTATGATGGAAAAAAAACATGCAAACCACCCAGGACCTTTCTCTACAAGGAGTCAGGCTGAAAGCTTGGAGGAGCACCTATGGGAGGCCTCCAGGGGAGGGCGCTATCTGCACACAAGCCAGGCGAGCTGCTGGCCTTAGCAACCCACAGCCCAGTCACCAAGGGGAATAAACGTACAATCCTCGGTCTCCACCCTGCACAGGCCTGGACGTGTGTAACTGTGTCTTTAGCTTCTAACCAAGAAAGTTTAAAAGTGAAAAGAAAAAAAAAGTAGGAGCTTATAAATTGAGGACATGAAAGCAAATATTTTATACCGCTGGGAAAGCTTATAAAGCATAGTGAGCTCAGCTTAATTTACCACTGGAAGAAAATACCTTTTGAATCCTGAGTGGCCTCAGTGCACAGGAGTTACAAAGCAGGCTCCTCCCACTCCATGTCATCCACAGTAGTGTCAGTTCTGCACCTGGGCCCGCCAGGCATCCCACCTCATCCTGCAGCCACATTTTACTGTCTGTCCTGTATTTAGTTTGTGTAGCTCTGAGAACATTTGCTGTCGTGATCCGGGTGCCCACGGTGCTCAGGACAGCACAGGCCACGCCACTTCTGCTGTCTTCCCAGACTTACTCATTGCTGAGAGTAGCCTCAGAGGTTACTGTGTGCCCAGTAGTTGGGGCAGTGCCTGGCACATCCTGGGCACTAACTGGATGTCCCTGTGCATGTTAATCCATGAACCCCTGTGGTCATCACAGAAAGGGAAGTGCGGGACTTGAAAGTCTCAGCCCCATCAGGAACTGTGTCATTCTTTGCTGTTTTCAGTTTCATGTTCTTGAAGGCAGGGTCTGATGGCCTTGTCTGTCTATCTGTCTGTAGGTCTGTTGGTCTGGCCATCTGTCTCAAACTTGCTGTAGTTTGTCATAGGCTGTGGATGAGGCTCTGGGCACAGTGTCTGTCCACATAGTCACTCAGGAGCCTGCAGCTGCCCAAACACCATGAGTGACATTGTGGATGACAGTCTAGTACATGGGTCACATCTTATCTGGAGATCAAATGATTCTTCCGTCTCTGTGGAAAACTTTATCCCAGATAAGGCAGGTACTCTTGAAAATTCCTTGGATCACCCACAAATTGCTGCACTGTGCTATATCGTCTATCAAAAAATCTAGTTCAACCAGTTTTTCTTCCAGAAAGGGGGCAGATGGCTGTTTCTTGGATGCAGTACCAGGTGACATAGATGCTGGCCTTATGGGTCATGTCAAGAAACCTAGGGCCCCAGGCAGAGTCGTACTTGTCACACTGAAAGCCCCACAACACAAGAGGCACAGAGGAGTCCACGAGACCCCCAGCTGAGGCAGCCTCAGGCTCTCTTGCTCCCTTGCTTGCTCTCTCTGAGCAAATGGCGCTGTTCCAGCAGTCCCCTGCCTGTCTCTCTTTCTTGCACCTCAATTTTGAACACACATTAGAGTACAGTTCTTACGAACTCCACTTGCTTCCATCAGGTTCACACACGAGCAGCAAGGGAGCCTGAACAAGATGGAGAAAGTAAACCTGAGCCAGGTCAGGGTCTCAGGAGCATGTAGAAAAGGGAGTACACGATCATGTCCTGATGTCCTGGGCCGTCATCCTGGGCCATCTCAGCAAGCAGCTGCCACCCCGCAGGCGCAGACAGGACAGTGGGGCAGTGTGTGCTTCAGCTCTTGGCTGGCCCTGGAAGCCACCTGGGTTACTAAGGAGGAGGCAGGTGGGTCAGCACAGCAGGGACGAGGTCGGAGGGAAGTGGGGTGAAGGCAGGGTTTAGAATGAGTGTGAAGGTAGAGTGCGAGGTGGGGGAACAAACCTTGAGTTTCTAGATTTAAACAAACCAAACAGGCCAGAATCAGTCATCAAACCTTGTTGTGGGTCATGGTGGTACATACCTGTAATCCCAGCACCATGGGGTCCTGAGCAGGAGGATCATAAGCTCTTGCCCCACCTGGACAACTTAGTGAAAAATAAAAAATAAAAACCATTGGGAGTATAGCTCAGTGTAAAGGTTCAATCCCCAGTACAAACACGTACACATACACATACTGCTATAGCTCTAATCTCCCTCTCTTTTTTCCCACTTTTTCTTTTCTTTTTTTTTTTAATTCTGCAGTTCTGGGGATTGAAGCCAGGTCACACCTGGGTAAGCAAGTGCTCAGCCCCTCACCTCAGCTACACCCCCAGCCCTAGGAATCTTGAGTGCTCAGCAAAGATTGGTATGTTGAAGGCTTAGCCCCAGAGTGACACCAGTGGGAGGTGTGAAGTCCAGGAGGCGGGGCCTTGAAGGAGACTTCCAAGTTATTGGGGTCTGCCCTTGTGGGAGATGACAGGCCCACCCCTTTCCTTTCTCTGCTGGAACCCAAAGCTAGAGTCAGTGATTGTCTCAGGTATTTGACCTAGAGACAGAAAGCCAGCCAACTAATCTGTACACACAACTGTAAAAGCCATAAGGCCAAAGAATTTGGTTTTTTCACTGCTGTCTCCTAAGAACTTAAACCAGTACCCAAGGTACCGTAGATACTCAGTGAGTACTTGCTGAATAAAGGAGTAGATGGCTTATAATGAACTGAGTGGGATCTTCCTGCACCATCACCAAGAGAAGGCAGCCCAGCCCTAAGGGGAGATTCTTGAACTTCATGTAAAGATAAAGACTCTGGGGCTGGGGAAATGGCTCAGTGGACTAAGCACTTCCCTGGCATGCGCAGGAGTGTGAGTTCAATCCCCAGTTCTGCCAAAAAAAAAAAAAAAAGATTAAAGACTCCCAAATTTCAAAAGGAAAAAAGCAGACTTGTATGACTTGCAAAGATCTGAATCAGGAGAACCTTGAACTTCACATCACAGCAGTCGGTGCCTGAGACAATGGAGTAGAAGTGTGGACCCTCACAGCAGAGGTGTCTCCTGGAGCTCCCGAAGCCAGGCTGACAGGGAAATCGTGGAGCTGGACTGGGAACATGGCCTCACGGGCTTTCAGAGAAGCACAGACCCCAGAGGACCCTGGCAAGGCAGCCCTTGTCATTGCACCTGGTGACAGAACACTCTGTGGCTGTCTGTCCTGCCCTTTGGGCCTCAGGCAGTCAGCAGTGAAGGGGAACAAATGGGGGACTCATAGCCAAAGGGCAGTGCCAGCTCTGCCAGCCTAGCAGGTGCCTATATACCTCCCAGAGCCATGACCTTGTTTGTCACCAAGTCAAACTCAGGCCATGCCCTCTGCAGAGGTGGGATGGGGATGTGTGTGTGCCCCACCACTATCAGGGAGGCCGAAGAACAGGCTGGAGCCCAGCGCACCTCATTAGGGGAGTGAAAGGAGTAGGATTCCAGCTCACGGAAGGAAAGGAGAGAGAGCCCTGGAAGTAGGAACACCTGGAGCCTGTGTCCTCACCTGTCCTTCTCTCCACTCCCACTGCAGTGGGCAAATCACACACATGGGGACACCTTCTTTCTGCTTCCAATCTGTGTTCATCTGGCACCTACCAGCACAACCAACTGGTTGGAAAAAAGCTACCAAGCCTGCCATTATGAGGGTCCCCTTGCCCCCTATAGCTCACCAAGGGAGACCCTGCACAGGACCTGCAGCCTAAGCTGTCTACATCCCACAGTGGACTCCTGGGACATGTTGCCACCCTGGGCACACTTAGAGAGGAGGCAGTACTGCATGTACCTTGGGCACAGAAATAAAAACCCAGTCACTTAAGTGTCACACCTACAGCAGTGTTGACTTCATGACTGGGAGAAAAATAGTACTGGGTGTCTGAACAAAGAGACATACTTAGAAAGTTTTATTATCCTGACTGACACAACAGTCCCATCCCTCTGGAGGAAGAGGCACCAAATGCCACCCCCACCCCCCAAAGCTAATCATTTCCCAGAACTGACACAAAACAGCAGCCTGGTGGGCACCTCACACAGAGCGTGCCAGTGTGGTCAGAGTTAGAAAAGGAGGGTCTGCCTGCCAGGCCAGGGCCAGCACCCACAGTCCTGGATAAGGGCAGAGATCGGAGCAGCCAAGGCCAGGTCTCCTTGTTCCCTCATCTTTTCCAGCCCCACCCCCATGGAACCCAGGCCCTCACACAGAGAGGCAAGAGCTACACCACCAAGCTACATCCTCGGCACCTTTTATTTTTTGAGACAGGGTCTTACAGAATCCTCCAGGCTGGCCCCTGCCTCCCAGAGTGCTAGAATTGCAGGCATGAGCTACCAACCTGCTTGGGGTCTCTTATTTCTGGACACCTGAGGTCTTGGTCTCTCGGGACAGAGGACTCTCACTTTGCTTCCCTGCACCTCTGCCTCTCCTCCCACCCCAAGGTCAGCTGTTGTTTTTGTGTCCCTCATGAGTTTGGCACCTACATATACTAGCTCACTGTTCTCTAGTTGTCCTGTTCCAAATGTCTCTGGCAGAGGACAATTGATGGCACCCTTTGTCCTCTGGCTGCCGAGCTGTGAATGAGTGAATTTGGGTGGAACAGAGCCCATTCTGGCAGTGGCAGTGGGTGTGACAGCTCTCAGATAAAGAGGCAGAATCGGGGGTCCCCTCCAA
>NDGN011231832.1:0-12917 GCA_002564285.1 Tympanoctomys barrerae
ATGTACAATGTATTAATTATTGAAACTGTCCTGTTAATCAGTTTTGAAACTGTCTCATTGATAATGTTTCTCAATAATATAAAATGAATAAAAACAATTTTTGATGCTGTTGTTCATGGGGTATCCTACAATATAGTTTATTTTCCTTTCCTTTTTACTTTCTCTTCACTCTTTTTCTTCATTTGTAAATTTTAATTCTGTCCTAAGAAATTATTTCTCATTTTTACCCCATATGACCTTTCATCAAAGCAAGGCAAATGATATTGTAGTAGGGCAAACTTCACTATAATTACTAAAATTTCTACCCCCTCTCTTACACTGTTTTTTTAAATGGGCTCTTCTCCCCTTGAAATTGCCTTGCAAGTCATTTCTTTATATTCAAAGAAGGACAGGAAACAAACAAGAAATGCTTAAATCTAGATTTTTTAAATAATTAAAATTTTTGATAGACTTTAAAACAACCATAGTGGAAAGCATAACTTTGTTACAGAAAATGCAGCATGTGATTTGAAAGGGCCAGAGGGGGGTGAGAACTGGATTTATAATTCATATGTTTTTCTTGAAACAGCAATAAAAACTAAGCTACCAGGCAAAATCTTACATACAAACAGTAGAGCTGAAAACAAAGCAAAAATATTTAAGAGGGGGCAGGGAAGATGGCTCAGTAGAATAAGCACTTCCCTGGCAAGTGCAAGGGCCTAAGTTTAATCCCTGGTTCTGCCAAAAACAAAACAAAAATATATTTAAGAGCTGTTTGTCTGCCCATGGTGAGATAAAACTGAGAAGATATAGCAAAGGATGGGCCAATGGAATAGAACGAAGTGTTCAAAACTAAATACATAAATCTATGTCCAACTGATGTTTAAAATGTGTATCAAGCCTATTCAACGAAGAAATAAAAATATCTTCAACACACTGTGCCAGAACAACTGAATTTCCACACTCTAGAGTATGAAATTGAGCCTCTACCTCATACAATATACAAAAATAAACTCCAAATAGAGAGAAGACTAAATATCAGAGCTAATATCACAAATCCTTAGAAGAAACCACTGAGTGAATATTTATAACCTTGAACTTAGCAAGGTAATCTTAGATATGATTCCAAATGCACAAAACACAACAGCAAAAATAATCTGAACTTCCCCCAAAGAATTGAGGGCATATGGAGGAAAGGAAGAAACAAGACTAGAAACCTTGAAAATCCTTGCACTCCTAGCAGGTGCAGAGTAGATTTGGGACTCAAAGAGGCCCTGTAGATGTGACACAGAAGACGCACAGTATGAGCTTTCTGCCACCATTTCTGAGACATCAGCTTAGATGGATAGCAAAGACAAAAAACCAACAGAGACCACAGCTCTCCATGGAAGTTCTACGTAAATTCCAACACTTTGAATCAGTTCCCTTCTCCGCTGCCGTGTCTACTACTACTCTTCATACTCTGATGATGCACTTTGTTTTCTCTTCTTCTTCAGGAGATGGGCAAAAGTGAAGAGAAACTTACATTTAGCTGAGTACCCAAAATTCTCTGTAATAGTAAAAGAACTAAATGTCTTCCCTAGACAATACACCCCTGGTTTCTGCAGTAAGCATTAAGCAAAGCCCAGTTAGCAGAGAAATCTAAAGAGCCACTGAGAGCTCTTTGAAAGGTAAGTTCCTGTTTTTGTTTTGCCTATAGGAATACTGTGAATCACTCCACCAATCTTATTAGCCTTGTGAGATTCACATTACCAGGAAAGGTTGAGTATGGTGGTCCCTAACTCCATGTAGAGGAAGGTGCAGAATGAGAAGACCAGGAGTGTTTGTTAAAAATGATGTAATCCAAACAAGAGCTTTCCCAAAAACCTGCAGTTCTTTTCTCTTCCTTTTGTGGAGTTGCTCCTACCCTAATGTCTATGCCATCTAGCAAAACATATTGAATTAAAGGAGAACAGCCCTTCAGGGAAAGAGAGCTTTCAGCTTAAGGCAGTGAGCACTTCACCCAGTAACCAGGCTTTCTACGAGACACTCTAATGCTGGGGGCAGACAATGAGGCTTTCCCACATCTGTGTGTGGGAGTGCACAACTGAAGAAGCAGTTTAGGACAGACACCAGGACCTTATCTTCCTTGGAAGTAACACTTAGATGTTAGTGGAGAAGTAAGTAGGAGGGTGGCTGGACTTTTCTGCCATGAGAAAAAATATTTAAGATGGAGTTGAATGTAGAGAAATCAAATTCTATGAAAATCAAGCCATTTTTTACATTGTGCTTGTTCTGTTACATTTTTATCCACTGAATCACTTGGCATTTGTTTCCTCAGTGGAAAGGTAGATGTTGCTGAGCAATGAAGAGTCAATTGAGTTTACAAATAGATTTTTGAATCTCAAAACAATAATTTTGAAAACCAAGGTGTTTTTGATTTATGCAAGAATCAAGCTTTTTTAAAGGATCATATTTTTAAGCATCAAAACTTTGTCTTTATTAGTCATAAAACAGCCCAATTTCTGAAGGATCCATAGAGAAGTTGGCTGGATGGTGGCCTCTTCAGGTTTTGTTGAGGAGGAAAAACAATTCTAGGATAATAGAGAAGAATGTTGAGAAATAAGAAGGAAAGAGATTCAATTAGTTGTCTTTTATGTGGTTCTCTGAGAAAGATGGTTCAGCATTCTCACTCCCAAGAAAGCTGAGCCCCAGGCATGCAAACACTGACAGCCCACTTACTTTTGTATCTCTGACCAGAGAAGATTTGCATTTCCCTTCCCAAGATGCTGTCTGGGGAGGCTTCCAACTTCATAAAAGAAGGCTCCATTGACTATAGTACTGGAACCCTGCAGTGCCTGTTGCTGATGAATCAAATTAGAAGGATGGATTTTAGAGGGGTAGCAGAGTCACTTGTATGTCAGAGTGCTTTAAAGGAAACAGCCCTGGAAGATGAAGCAGGTAAAAAAGAGCAGGTCTTGCTCTTTGGGGAGGACTTGTACCTGACCTCTAGGAACTGGTGACATCAGGAGCAGAAGCCACGAGCCAGCAATGAGGACCAGATGATGTGGGCCAACAAGGACACAAAGTGAAGACCTTCTTTCCTCAATAATGTCATGGTGCTTCCTGGGATTCAAATACAGCCCAAAAGGATGTACAAGAAGAACCCTGAATCAACTTAGAGTACTAAGACACTTGAGTTTTAACAAGTTTACCTGAATATCAGAAAAAGTAGTGGTTTTTTTTCTATCCCATTCTAACAAATAGTCCAAATGGTAAATACCTCAGATTGTAGAGAAAAATCAAGTATCTGTCTCGTATATTCAAGTTTTTCTTGCAAAATTCCTACCAATTACATGTGCTTCCTAATCCCAACTATATTTTAATTCTAATATAGAGGCAAGTTATTCTGTTCAGCATTTTTATAGTCTTACAGTAGTAACTATATTCATATCTCTTATTTCCTCAAAATACATATATCCATTGTATGTTATGCATTCAATACAATTATGTCATGCACCCGATTTTCTTAAATGTACACCCAAACTAAAAAATTTACCCAAATGTGATTTGACTTAGAATTTTTTGAGTACAAATGCTACAAGATAGCAGGGTAAGTAAGCTTAGTTGATAAACACAAAGGGGACAAAAGGTCCCTTCTGGGCCTGGGAGATGGCTCAATAGAATAAGTGCTTCCCTGGCAAGCGTAAGGGCCTGAGTTCAATCCCCAGTTCTGCCACAAAAAAGAAAAGTCCCTTCTGTAGTCTACTCTTCCCCAGACAGACAAGTGTTAAGAAGATTAAAGAAAGGAGCAATCATGCTTTGTGTGTTGCTGGTAATCCTACATTAGGTGAAGACATTTTTTAATGTCCTTGGCACTTTAAACTGTAATGTACCTGACAGAGCAAGTATTACATAAAAACAACTGTCAGGTACTATACTTTCAATGTCTCAGGATAGATTTTACCTGTCTATCCTTTCCTGGGTAGATGTGAAACAAAAATATCTTTCTCCTCAGTTGTCACATACTGTATCACATGATCTATATTTATACTTGTAATACCATAGCTAACACAGGTAGGCTGTATATTCCAAATAATTCTCTAGGCATCCTCAAGTATTCACCTGTCATCGCTGTCCCACTGTCACTGAGCAACCACTCAGCCAGCACACCTCTGTTCTCTCTTCATACTGGGCGAACTGGGTGAGCAGACAGTGATTCTGTCCTCTGTGGCTTCAAAGGAACTGTCATATTAGTGCGCACAGGCACAACTGAACAAACACTGAATGCATAAACAAGGTTCAAAACTAAATACCAAGCAAATGTATTAGCAATGTGTAAGCATAGAGCTCAGCAAGGGAAGGTTGTCTTCTAAATAGGTCAGCCTGTAAGAAATAAGACATCTTAACATTCTCCCAGCTGGCTTAGAAAACATACAAGGTACAAAATGTGCAATTTGACTGGGCTGAACTCCTTGTAATCTTTATATTTCCATTCTGAATACATTATCAACATTCAAGAGACATAAAAGAAATGTTAAAGAATCTAACATACTGCTAGATAATCATGTTAGATGTATATGCATATTTGGTTTTGTAATTTTTTTCTGAGAAAGTGTTGAAAACCGTGTAAAGTATTATCCCAATACACAATATTATTATTTTTATTATTGCATGAAATTCAGCAATCTATATGCACATGCCAGAGGCTAAGAATGCTTTTACAATCCAGGAACAGCCAAAGATGCTATTATTGCCTGTGTTTTCGCATACATTTCTCGTTTCTTAAATGCAGCAGCTATAAGTGAAACTCATTCAGTCTTCCAGATCTTCTTGGTCAGTAATACGGAAGGATTGAGTGATTGATTGATGAAAGGGCACTCTCCTTCATATTTTATTTCTTTTGGCATTATGTGCCACAAATTTGAATTTCATATGGAAGTTTGTTGCATCAAATTTTTTCATTAATTAGATGTTGTCCATAGACGCTAAAATAGTAGTACATGTCAGTGCCACCATTTGGCTAGACACCAGTTGAGACCATACAATATACAACGTCATGAAAAACTGCCATCTTTTCCTTATTATCTTAGTAAATTGTTGTGACTTTTATTTAATGGCTTCTCCATAATTCTCACAATCCAAGCAAGAAAGATGATTCATCTCTCTGCCTCTTTCTCTCACATCCCTTCTAGCAGTTTGGGATGCCATAAGGATCTATCTCCCTTTTGTCATTCTTATACATATATTCCTATTTTAAAAATCTCATCTTGGATTTTCGCCTTGGTTTCATAATTGTGAGAAGCTGTACACTAGCATTGAAGACTACAAACTCTGCAGTCAAACTTGACTGGGTTGAAATTGGGTCTTGGCGCTTACTTGCTATGTCACAGGTAGTGCATTCTTCACTATAAAACAGAGTTAATAAAAGGGCCAACCTGCTATATAAGTGAAATGTGTCTAACACTGAGAAAGTACCTACCAGAAAGGATGGCAGGTAAATGTAAATGGGAAAATGTCAGCCATGAAATTCTTTGATTTTGTTGATGTCTTCTCTATTCAGTTACTTTTTCAAAATAAATCAAATGTACTCCAGCTCAGGAACCTGATGTTTTCTTGCTGTTTGCAAATAATTCTATTTAAGCCTTTTACCTCCTTGCCCCAAGGTTACCTTCCAGCCTTCTCAAAACTCCCTGCATTTAACTTTGCTACAGTTTATTATTTTAATGCCTTAGATTTTCACACATTGTTCTCTTTGATTGAAATGTCCTTCTTGGGCTCATACTACATACCATGCCAGCCCCACTCTCAAGGCAGGCTGAGTCAAAAAAGAAGAAAAAAAAGGTCTTTCTTTTTCTCTGTGTAGTTATAGTCTACAGTATTTGCATTCCTCCAACTCCAGCTCAAATATGCTGTCAGTGAAATCTGCCTGAAATAACCCAAGAAGGAAGGATCAGCCCCTCTGTGTGCTTCATAGGATACTGTTCATACACCAGTAGAGGCCTTATGCTACTGTAAGATATTATCATTACTAGCTTATGATTGTTTTTGCTCTTAGGAATTCTGTTCCTTGTGGGTAAAGATCATTTCTCAGTGATCTTTACATGTAGACAGTCCCTCAGTGTCTGACATCTTTTAGAAGCTGAATAAATATTTAAAAGAAAATAAAGGGAATATTGCCATAATAAATAAAATGAATAATAATTCTTATCAAAAAAGCTTTCATGAGACTCATATTTTGTTCACTTGCCCTTAAGCAACTTTCCCATCTGCCTCAACTCAATTGACAACCTCCACTTTGAACTTCAATACTACTTATTTTATCTGCCACTCATCTGACATTTATAATATATTGCATTGTGATTTCAATTTCTTCTTTTCATGTATCTGTAACTCAGGTATCAGCTAGAGCCTATCTAATCACTCAGATCTATCTAAGGGTGTCTCAAATCCCACTTCTGCCAATCTTCCACATGCAACAAGACTATAGAGAATTTCTAAAGGGCACGTGTCCAGAGCTGCTTCTTCTACAGCATTAATTCTGTATATGGATCATCTTCTTGTTTTACCTACTTACTGTCCCAGTCAGAGAGTGGAATTCAACCCTTTCCTCATGTCTACAAAAGAAAGCCAATCCTGATGGGAAAATTAACTCACACTTTTATAAGGTTTATGTAAATGACTCATTTACCTGAAAGTTGGAAAGATATACTGATTTTCTTTCTTTCTTTCTTTTTTCAGTATCAGGGATTGAACCCAGCACCTTGTGCTTGCCAGGCAAGCACTTATTCTACTGAGCTATCCATCTCCCTGGCCCTACCTGATAGTTGGGAAGTAGAAGTTTAGTCACAATCTCAGAAGTGTCCAGTTGATTGCTGTTTTGCATTACATTGACTGAGAAATTCAAGTTCATACATTTTTTTATAAGCAATGTATATGCCTTGTAGTCCTAGATCTGGACTCAACAGTCATTATTGAAAAGCGAGAAAGATAAGACAGAAGTCTAGGGCCAAGGAGATGGCTCAGTAGAATAAGTGCTTATGTGGCAAGAGCAAGGGCCTGAGTTCAATCCCTGGTTCCGCAAAAAAAAAAAAAAAAAAAGACAGAAGTCAATTTTGGTGTGAGAGTTTCACTGGCCTTTTGATACCTACTTCATTCAAATCTATGCTCCTCATCTGCAGTTCTTCTCTCTTTTCTTGAGCAACTTCTAGATACTCTAGTTTTTAAACTTCAGTTTTGTAGAGAAAGACAGTTTCCTCTTCTTGATTCTCAAAGCCCATATCAGTCCTGTACAGATGCATGGAGGTGTTTGGCAAAATAAAATATCTCATTTAGTAAGATGTCTTCTCCTTAGAAAACGGTTGCTTTAATAAAAAGATTTGTTTTTCCTCCTTACCTATGTAAGCTTTCCACTGCTAATTAGATTTTAAATCCCTGAAGACTGGCACGCTTTATATTACTTGGATCTCTCCACAATACAGTGTCTTTAAATCCATCTACTCCAGTGGTAGGGATGTGCAGAGTATTATAAAATAGTCATCACTTTTGTCCTGAACAGATTCCAAGTGGGAGAGTATGTATGTGGGAATAAGAAACTGGACCATGCTCTGGAAGGTGCCACAGGATTGATATTCAGCCCTGATTCTGGAGAGCCACAGGAAGAAAGCCAGCACACTCTCCAAACAAGAACACCATTCTCCACAGTAGGCAGTCTTACCCTAGGAGGAAACAGGTGGGGCAGGGGTAGAAAATACTCATATTCCCCCTCAAAGGATAAAGCAAAACAGGGATGAGATGGAACAGTGAATTTTCAAAGAGACCTCACAGTGTCACAGTTCCTGATAAACTGCCCAGGGAGCGTGTCCGTGCAGAACGACATTTCTTCCACAAAGTATGGTAAGCTGGGCATATTTGCGCAGGTGCCGGTGTCTACCAAATGCATCTGCATTGCAATTCCTCTGCCACGTGCCTTACTCACCAGTACAGAGACATGAAAAGCTCGCTGCAGGTCTGTTTGTAATGCAGCATAATGAGGTCTCCAGGGTCCTGAGCTGAAAACAACTGGATGTTTCTCTGCGAATGTACTGAGTTACTGTAAATTGATTTTGCTTTATGCAATGCTAACAATAAAAAAATAAAAATTCACAGCATTTTCCCCCAAATTGAAGGATAGTCTCTCAGCCAATTTTAGCTCACTGTTCTAAATCTCAAATGCTAGTCTATTAATGTCTTTATCAAGTAGAACTAGGCATACATTAAAAGTTATTTGTTGGACCGGAGAGATAGCTCAGTGGATGAAGCGCCTGCTTAGGCAACCACAGGGACCAGAGTTCAATCCCTGGCACCACATGCCACACAGGCCCTGCCCTCTAGGGCATGCTGAGCCAGCCATCAAGGCCAGGCGTGGTAGTGCCTGCCTGTAATTCTAGCACTGGGGAGCCTAAAAACAGGAGGATCACTATGAGTCCGAGCTTCATAGTGAGACCCTGTACCAAATACATAAGAAAAAAGTTATTTGTTAAGTATTTTCCTTTTTCAAAATGACAATAAACGTATATTCTCCAGAGAACAATTTGCTTTCAGATTGAAATTACCTAATAAAACTATCCAGTCCCTTTAAGCAAAAGTTTATGTTTCCTTTTAGATCATTTTCCTCTGCTTTATGAAGCAGATCAATCTGGAGATGAGAATGATCAAACCCAGGCCACTGTTTGGCAGTAAAGAGAGGGGGAAGAATGCAAGTAGAAAAGAAGGAAATGCTTTTGCTTGAAAGAATATAGCAGATGCTTTGTCTACTTAGGGAGCTCTTCTGCTTGGGCTGCTAATTACCTACAGGGGTTAATTCAGAAAACAAGTAACAATTTTACTCTATTAGAAAGCATGTTTGTTGACAGTTAATAATTGTTTTATAATATACTGCCTGTTCAGGCTGTGTTACAAATAGATGTTGAAATAAAGAATGAAAAATTGTTCTTTTTTTTCTTTTAATGTATTTGGTATAAGGTCTCACTACTCAGCTCAGACTGATAGTGATCCTCCTGTTCTCAGACTCCTCAGGGCTGGCATTTCAGGTGAGTACCACCACACCTGGTCTTGATGACCAGGGGTGCAGCATGTATGCTGGGGATTGAACTCTGGTCCCTGTACTTGCCTAAACAGGCACTTAGTCCACTGAGCTATCTCACCAGCTGTATGAAAAATGTTCTTAACATCTTAGATCATTAAAGAATTTTTACAGCTTTATATAGATGAAAGATTCAGAAAAAATAAGGGAAAATGTTATCTTGTTGATTCTTTCTCCAATATGAGTCTCCTCAGATATACATGAGTTACTTCCTCTATGCTTCAAACCTTCTCTCAGTAATCACCTTCTGGGTTGGGAGTAGAGTTTGCAGGGAGAGTACTTGTCTCCAGCACACAAGGTTCTGGGTTCAAACCCCAGCAATGTAACATAAACTCTCTAGCTCATCGTAGATGCTGAAGAACTTTGCGCAAAACATACTAATATATGCAAGAAGTGACTAGTGTAATTCAATTGATGGGGATCTCTCACTGTAGTACTTGGTAGGGGCCAATTCAATGAGTTTATCCCTGCTTTCTTCTGTGTATTGAACTAGTCTTGGTCTACTTATCCTCACTCATGAACTCCTATGAACTTCCCTGTACGGCAATGTACTTTCTTACTATAGTAGATAATGTAGTAGTTAGAGTGAACATCACAGACTCTCTCTAGCTGCAGCCAAAGAAACTTATAAACTATAGGTTTTATAAGACAGAAAATAAACGAGTGGCACACAAACAAAAGAATAAATATAGCCTCAGTTACTGTGTGAGAACCATAATCTATATCTAAATACAAAATATGTAAAGATAGCTTCTTTTCAATGACTGTAGGAAGCCAGCATATTCAACTCACCAGTAGGAGTCTGGTAGTTCCCCAATGGTAGTATCATATTGACAACAAAGTCTTGGCTTCTGCTATGGGCAGGTCTGATGCTGAGTAGTAACAATACCTAAATGAGCACTGGTAAAAGGAACTCCATGCTACTGACCCAATATCACACACACACACACACACACACACACACACTACTTCCAATGCATGAAGACTGTTAAAAGTATACAGTGTACAAAAAAAACCCATAAAAAAAACCACCACTGTCTTCCTAGAGTCAGAAAATATATGAGAGTTTGCTATTTTGGGTCTGGTCATGTTTTTGTTTTTCTCAGCTGAGAACAAAGAGAAAGAGAAAGCAGGCGTCTCACAATTACCTAGGGTTAATTCTACTCAACAAAATATCTGGGAAGAGAGAAGGCCAAGACAAACAAAATATCAACAGAGGTGACTTAGGAGACTGACAGTTCCAGGGTGGGAAGCCATAGAGAGGTCAGCAGTAGAGCTTTGCACTCCCAGAAAATGATGAGATCATAGGTTCGTCCCTCATGCTTCACTTTTTTAAAAAATGCAAAGCCAAGTTGAGAAGGTGCAAGCAAAAAAGAAGAAAAATCCCAGTGCACCTTGTCTTTGTGCTCTACCCTAAGCTGAGATTCCAGGCTCCACCCTAAAACTGGTGCATCCTCATCCCCCAACAAGACTTCAGATAATGTAGGGAACTCTAGGAAAGAGGTGAATCTTTGGACCAAAGATTCACAAACCATGGGGTCCCGTGAGTCCTGAAAAGCTCTTCTCCTCTCCCCCAGTGCTCTTGCAATAGAAAACAGGAGCAACACACGTTGCTTAGCCCCTATGATAAGCTCTATAATGTAAAACATTTATTGTTGACTGTGTGCCAGGCACAAGCATTCTCCATACATTCATTCACTGAGTCTAAACAACAAACTAATAAGACGGGTATCATTATTGACATGCAGTTTGCCATGGTTTAGGTGTCCCTCAAAATGCCGTCTGTTATTTATACCATTCCATGGAATGGTTGGATAGTAGGGTAATTCTGAAGAGGTAGGGACTGGTGGAAGGAAGTTAGAACATTGACAAAATGTCCTGGAAGGGACATTTAAGACACTGGCTTCTCCTGTCCCTCTCCCTTGGTTTCCCAATAGTCAGGAGTATCTCACTCCACAGTGTCCTGGACATTCTGTGCTGCCTGCTATTGGCTCAAAGGTGGTGATGCCAAGTGTCGATAAACTATAAAATCTCTGAAATGGAACTGAAATAAGCCATTCTTTATTTTAAGTTGATTACCTCAGATATTTTGTCACAGTAATGCAAAAAAATTAATTTTATGTATTGGGTACAAGTCTCACTATGCAGCTCAGACTTGGAGTGATCCTCCTATTTTAGCTTCCCTAGCACTGGGATTATAGGCATGCACCAGTGAGCCTGGTCTTGGTGGCTCTCTCAGCACACCTGGGGGCAGGGCCAGCACGGCATGTGGTACTGGGGATCGAACCCAGATCCGTGACTTTGCCTAGGCAGGTGCTTATACTGCTGAGCTATCTCTATTGCCCAGTAATGCAAAACTGACTGACACTTTTTTTTTTTTGCCATCTCAGCCTGCACTGAGAGTGGGCCTGGCGTAGCATGTGGTGTTGGGGATCAAGCCGTGGTCCCCTGTGCCTGCCTAAGCTTGCCTAAGCAGATGTTTTAGACCTCTGAGCTATCTCACTGGCCCAAACACTTTTCATACTCAAAATTTTAAAACTATATCTTGAATTCAGATATCTTAAATAAAATAAAATAAAATACATATGCTATATAAGGCATAACATCCACTTTCGTAGAGTTTGCAGTTTAATGGAGCAAGAACAAATATATAGTGTTAAAACTTTTCAGTGGAGGCCATTAAACTAAGGTGATTCCAATGCCCTGAATTCCTTAAATATGCAAATTGAGCCCTCACTAAGCCCTCAGTTTTCTTTAAGCTACTAATTTAAAACAAAATGAAACTTAAAGCCCAGCCAATCACAGCTAGCCAATTTGGCATTACTTATATTACTTTAATCTTCCTGTCAGGATAATTCAAGTGAGGTCATTACTCAAGCTTGAATAACCAAATCATTTATTTTCTCTACTTCTGCAGTCACCTCACCCAGTGAAGTACTTCCCTTCAACCACCACTGCAGGGCCACTGAAACACTACTGATTTGCAACTGTCTGGTTCGTGAATTACTGCCTGCTCAAATTCAGTCTAAAATTTTAACATGGTAAAATCTATCTTTTGCCAGTAGTATGCCAGAGTATGAAGACTGTTAGAAGTACCCATGACTACATGTCAAGCTAAGTCCTTATCTCCTTTTATAACAATAACCCAAATTCCATTTGGTAATAAAGATTAGCTTCTCTCCACATGTTCCTTCAGTGCCTCAGAGAAATTCAAATGGCACTGGATGTTCTCATGAATTTAGTGTAACAAAACTGCTTAGTCTAAGGTAAACACCCCTCACTAAATGGAAAAACTCCCAACTCACAAAGATCAAGTTTGTCAAAATGAAAAACAGAAACTCAAGATTAACTAACAAGGGTTCTGCACTGCTCCACTCCTTACCTCTCGCGGTGCATCGTCTAGCTAAGGGGAAATGTCACAAATACTGCCGACATAAGTTTGTATTATTTCCTATAAGATAGCACTATGCGCCAGCCCCACCCCAAAGCGCGCTGAGCTGGCCACCAAGTCTGGGCATGGTGGCACACGCCTGTAATCCCAGTGCTAAGGAGGCTAAAAACAGGAAGATCACTACTAATCCAAGCTGCGAGTGAGACCCTGTGCCAAATACATGAAATAAAAAAAAAAGAAAAAGGACAGCACTAAAGTCTCACACAAGCAGTCTGCAAGCTCACATCACAATTCAGACTTTGCCTTGCGCCTTCAGTATTGCCATTGCTAGATCGTGGATAAGGAGGAAGATTAGTAGATCTGAGCCTCGTACTTTATGCACTATTGTTATGGTTTGTGTCTGGTTGTCCCCCCAAAGCCTCATGCAGTCATGGGGTGGGGACT
>NDGN011231858.1:0-10678 GCA_002564285.1 Tympanoctomys barrerae
ATGGCTCAGTGGAATAAGCAGTTCCCTGGCAAGTGCAAGGGCCTGAGTTCAATCCCCAGTTCTACAAACACACACACACACACACACACACACACACACATACACACACACACACACACAAAAGGAAATTCAAAGCCACTACTCTGTTTTTTTTTATTTTTTTTTTCTTTTTTGGTACTGGGGAGGGGTGAGAATTGAACCCAGGACCTTTGCACTGAGCTACATCCCCAGCCTGTTTTCGCATTTTTTTCTTTTCTTTATTTATTTTCTGGCAGAACCAGGGATTGAACTCAGGCACTTGCGCTTGCCAGGGAAGCACTTATTCCGCTGAGCCATCTCCATGACCCCTCTTTTATTTTTGAGATAGGATCTCACTAAGTTGCTAACTTACTCAGACTGGGCTGGAATTTGCACTGTTCTTTTCTCAGCT
Source organism: Tympanoctomys barrerae (assembly GCA_002564285.1). Taxonomy (NCBI): domain Eukaryota; kingdom Metazoa; phylum Chordata; class Mammalia; order Rodentia; family Octodontidae; genus Tympanoctomys; species Tympanoctomys barrerae. Next base: position 431 of record NDGN011231858.1, read on the forward strand.
GCCCAGACTTCTGGAATTCCAGGCATATGCCCCCAAGCCCAGCTTGATCTCTGTTCTTTGTCTCTCTGCTTCCTTCAGTGTTTCTATATAAGCCACGCTCTTCTGTGTAGCACTTGTTTTATTTTGTGGAGCAAAGTGTTGATTATTTTTGAATCATGAAATAAGGCCAATTAAGAGCTTTCAAACAAATCATAATTTTGTCCCTCAACATCAGGAAGCACTCAGGAAGCGGTTCTAGGTAAAGGGCACTCAGCTGTCAGGGGCCCCTCAGGGGGACTTGGGCTGCACTCCAGTTTGTCCCCTGGGGGAGCGAAAAGCTGACCCTCACTGTGACATTTGTTCCTGAGGTCTTGACTCTGGGGCACTTCTGTGCACACTGCCACTGCCAGAGGATGAGCTCAGGAAGAGAGAAGGCAGAAGATCTTCTCTGCAGAAGATCTGTGGGGTAGGCTGAGGGCCACGACCGGGCACCGGCTCCAGGAAGGCTCCACCATGCCCTAGGATGACGGGAGGAAGGGACAGACGTCAGGTAAGGGCTGTCCTCTCTTCTTGCCACTGTATCCCCGAGGAGGGGACGTGGCCTATTAGCAGTATTTGTGCTAGTTCACACAATGCGGGCCGGCAGCCAAGGTGCATGTTCACCTCTCTTGTGGTGCAAATGTTTGCATGCGGTAGGTGGGAGTGGCCAGGTAGCAAGGACCCGCACCACCACTCTGCACGGAGCCCATACACCCCGAGCGACAGAGGAGCACATGATTACTAGTCACTCATTTTCACTTATTCCATTACTTCTTGAATTTCACCACTTCCCTCTGGCCTCTGCTTCCTTCCTCCTGCATGTTTTCATTTGTAGCACTTCGCTGAGGCCTCTGGATGGTAAACACCCTCAGTGAAGGGCAAAACTACTTTTCTCAGGGCTTAATGCTGATGCAGTTTGGGTCCCTCTCCAAGAAAAATAGCACTAACTATGAATATAAAATTAAGAGTAGAAGTAAATATTGACCATAAGAAAAAGAACCTCAACAAATCATAATTTTTGAAAGCTAACAAGTAAAGCAAATATTACAAATTCTAGAAAAAGTGATATTTTCTATGAATTAAATATACTTTTAAAAACGTCTCCTCATATTAAGGTCATTTAACTGGCCAAGGGACATTGCAGATTTGGTCAGCAAGATGATGGCTTACTCTACATGCACTGGGAGTTTTATGGGTTACGTTTGGAGGGATGCACTTGTTTCCTGTTGGGGTGCAGATGTTGGATCTGTTTCCAGAATACTCCTACCATCCACAGGTCACCCTGCCAGGCCAGTGTTGCAGGAGACGGACATAGTCCTACAATGCTTGGCACCAAAAAATACGTGGATAATGGAGAAATGAGGCTAAAGAAGTATGAAACCAGAAGCTAACCTGTGGAAAACTATTCCAGTTATCAGATACATCAAATAGGAAGTGGAGGAACCAGTCATACTCAACTTCTAGTCAAAATGTAAGATTTCTTCTATCAAGGGTCGGGTTGAGGACACAGTGCATGTGATTATGGATGCAGCGCATATGAGCATAGATGCACTACACGCTGGGAGCACATGTGAAAGAAATTTCATGTTCCCCCAAAGTTGGCAATGATCTAAAATTTATGACAATGCCAAAAATGAATTGTAAAGCTGAAAGAAAAAAAAATTTAAACAAATGTTGCCAGGGAGGAAGGCTGAAGTGTTTTCCTACTCTCTTAACATAAAATGGTCTAGCAGATAGAATGGTGGTTAAGGGATGTAGAGTGAAAGCTGAGAGAAGTCTGAACGCAATATGCTGCTGCTAAGTGGATCCCAGGAAAGGGGAAATCACAAGGCTGAAAACTGGGGAAGTCAGTGAGTGAAGTTTGTAGTGTGGCAGTTCTGGTAGCCCACACAGTCATAGGATTACTGATGCTGCGGTAGTTTAGGGGCATCAGCATGTCTCTGAAGCCAGTGTTTAAGTATCTGGCCTTCCAACAGCCATAATTAAAAAGCTGGCACTGAAAAGTTATTGGCCAAATATGGAGGCCAGAGTTGAACTCTGTTGAATCTTTGATAAAGCCTAACAGCCTTCCCTAAGACCTGTCCAAGATCTGTCTAGCAACCACTTCTTTGGGGCCAGGAGATGACAGAGGACATTCTCTGTGTCCTCTTCTGTGATGTATGCAGGTATTCACCTATGTTTTGTTTTGCGTTTTTGAGGGGTACAGTGTGCTTTATTGATGGTGCACCATGGCAAGAGTCAGGACTCCTGAGGCCCCTCCCCTTCTAGGGTGCTTGGGATGGAAGCTGTGAGGGGGAGATCCTCAGTGTTGGGGCTGAGTAGGGTCGTGACTTCTACAGCATGGCCTCTCCGTCCCTCTGGTCTCACTAGGCTGTGTTGGGGGGCCACTTACTCCTTGTAGGCCATGTGGAACAGGAGGTCTCATACCAGGAAATGAGCTTGACAAAGTGGTCATTCAGGCAGATGCTAGGGCCAGTGCCTAAGGTGGAAGAGTGGATGTCACTGTTGAAGTCAAAGACACAACCTGGTCCTCAGTGTAGCTCAGCATGCTTTTGACCTGTTTTACCACCTTGATGTTGTGGTATTTAGCCACTTTCTCTAGGTGACAGATCAGATCTACCACTGACACACTGGGAGTGGGCACACGGAAGGCCATGCCTGTAAGCTTCCCATTCAGCTCCAGAATGACCTTGCCCATGGCCTTGGCAGTGCCAGTGGATGATGTTCAGGGTATCCTCATGGTCATCACATCACAGCTTCCCAGAGGGGCTGCTCACAGTCTTCTGGGTGGCAGTGATGGTGCAGACTGTGGTCATGAGTCCCTCCACAATGCCGAAGTTGTCATGGATGACCTTGGCTCGTGTGGCTAAGCAACTGGTGGTACAGGAAGCATTGCTGACAATCTTGAGGGAGTTGACATGCTTCTCGTGACTCACACCCATCACAAACATGGGGCATTGGCGGAAGGGGCAGAGATGATGACCCTTTCAATGCCACCCTTCAGGCGAACCTTGGCCTTCTCCATGGTGTCAAAGACACCAGTGGACTCCACTATGTACTTAGCACCAGCATCACCCTACTTGATGTTGGCAGCTGGGTGGGCGGCACTACTGTTTCTTGAGATGAAAATGGAGGAGAAGGAAGAGAAAAAGGAGGAGGAGGAGGAAGAGACTGAGGGGACAAGTTCTTCTAGGAAGGATGAAGAATTTAGTGTTGAACTCACTTGGATTTAGTTGCCTGTGTTGTGATCCACCATGCTCACATGGCCTCAGTGAATTCTTTTAAACGTCTCATGGAAATAGGAAGGAACAGAAGTGTGCAGATGTTAGTCATCTGCCCAAAGCCAAGCCCAGAGGGGCCCCCAGGTCTTGCTGACCGCACAGTCCTTGCGTGTCAGCACTGTCACATAGTCATATTTCAGGAACTGAGCATTCTTATAGCCTGCTCTTATATTTTCCCCATTAGGATTCTAAAGTTTCCTTAGACTGTAGAACAGTTGACAAATAACACATTAGCTTCTGAGACTATTGGGTACACGGACATTTATACAGTTAAATAACAACTACTAGTACTTAAAGGCTTAAAAAAAAATCTCCCTTGGATCTCCAGACCTCCAGTTTCTAAGCCAATCCTGCCTCATTTGGAAAGATCAAAGATATGCAATGGAACACTCAGCTACCCATCTGTTTGCAAGTCCTCAGCCTTGATGAAATACTAGAAAATTTTTATAAAGTGCCGAGTGGCACCTGGTACACAGTGAGCCCTCAGTGAGGGTCATCACAGCAGAGGACTTCAATCACCTGTACCAGAGGACAGGTGCAGCTCACTGCATGACATGGTGCATGCAGTATGTGGTGTGAGTAAGCCTGTGACACCTCCAGGGGCAGGGAGGGCCTCCCTGAGGCCTGGCTGGGGGAAGAGATCTTCAGAAGGAACAGAAGGAGCTAAGCAGCAAGGCAAAGTAGAACACTCCAGCCCGAGGGGGCAGCACACACAGAGCGCTGTGGAGAAGGGGCTGAGAGTCCTGCAGAGAGCAAGCTGGTCATGGCGGCATGGGTTACAGCTGTATTCCCAGCACTTGAGAGGCCGTGGGAGACTGCACGTTCCTGGACTACATAATGATACCCTGTCACAGCAAACAGATCAACAACAACAAATACCCAGAACATTTGTAAGTGCTTGTTATTGAAAAAAGAATTGTACAGAAAAAATTATAGGAATAATGAGTGCTCATACATTTTTACTAGGATTTGCTAAATGTTTTGTCATATTTGCTTTCTCTATCATCAATCTACCTATGTGTCAATCAATACAGAATATCAGCAGATGTGCATAATATCTGTGTCCAAATGGTATTATCACCATTACAGGACTAACACAGAGCCAATACACGCATCCTGCTCTTCGTCCTTACATATATCAGCGTGTACCTTCTGATATGAGAACATTCTCTACAGGGCATCAGAGGCCCCAGAGCAGAGATTTTAGCTGAAGAGCACCAGAAAGCCACCAGTAGGGCTTAAGGGGAATTTCAGCATTGAGTTTTAATGTAGGAAGCAGCAAATGGAAGCCACTTGATTGACAGCTACAGTGAGGAGAGGGGAAGTGTGGAGAGAGGAAAACCAGTAACGCTGACGTGACTGTCTTTGCAGGGAAATCTCAGCTCCTGACATACAGCCGCGTGACGGTGCTCACACGCAAGGGCTGTGTGGTCAGCAAGACCTGGGCCCCTCCGGGCTTGGCTTTAGACAAATGACTTAGCGTCTCCATGCTTCTGTTCTTCTATTACCATGAGACATTTAAAAGAATTCACTGAGGCTGTGCAAGCACAATGCTTAAAACAGTGTCTGGGCATAAAAAGCACACAGTAAGTTATCACTGCTGCTGTGGGACCTGTGCCGTGCACAGCAGCTTTGTCTTTGTCATGTCCCTCGCCACTGACACACAGTCCCCTACATCTTTAATTTAAAGGAGAGGTTTACTTTGGCTCACAGTTTGCAAAGCTTTCAGCCCACAGTCTGGTGGCTCCAAGCATGGCAGAGGGGCCTGGCAGAGGAAAAGCCGCTCACATCATGGCATTCAGGAATCAGAAGGAATCAAGCAAGGGAGCAAACCAGAGGGGAAATATACTCTTCTGGGTCAAGCCTACAGTGACCCATCTCTTCCGACCAGGCCGTACCTCCCAACAGCAAGTAACCTACAATGCTCTATAATCCAGTCCATAAAGATCCAGTCCACATAATGCTCTATGATGCTCCAGAAGTCCTGCTGTGGCATCATGAGCCTCCTGGGGGACACTGGGGCACAGACCACAACAAATTTCTAGGCAATAAGACCCATGAACATGGAATTGGCAGATACTGACTGAGACCAGTTGTGCATGAGAGTGTTACAGGATCATTTCTTTAGAAATGACTTGATAATTAAAAATATCCCAGGTTCTTCTTGCCTCGAGCAAAGAATTGGATGAAACAAGTCAACAACATTGCCCAAAAAAGTTTATTTGAAAAGTACAGGGGAGGGCTGGGGAGATAGCTCAGTAGAATAAGCACCTGCTTGACAAGTGCACATCCTGAGTTCAATCCCCAGTACTGGGTGAGGAAAAAAAAAAGAAAGAAAGAAAAAGAAAAGTGCAGGGTAAATGAGTATAGGAGAAACCAGCTCTGCTGAGCAAACTTGGGAACAAAGAGAAAAACAGGGTAAAAATAATAGTATACACCATGTCTGAGAAATGTGGTGCCAGATACTGTACAAACTCACAAATGCTAGCAGCTTTTCCTTTACTTATGTATGTATGTATGTATGTATGTATGTATGTATTTATTTTAGTGGTACCAGGGATAGAACTCAGGACCTTGTGCTTGCCAGGCAAGCACTTACTCCACTGAGCTATCTCCCTGGCCGCCTCTTTTCCTGATGGCGGTTCTTTTTTATGCTGTCCACATGTGGGCGCTCCTGTGAGGTTCTACATAGGGCCCCTCCTGTTGTCCTGGGATCTTGTGATTGACAGGTTCCGCTCATTTCCCCAGCCAGCCTTCCCCGTCCTATCTCCTATATCCAAAGGAAGAGAAATGAGCAAAAAATGTCCCTCAGATTTCTCCCATGAACCCTGTGGGGAGAAAGGCCAAGAGGCCAGTTTGGGGCTCGTGGAGTTGGTGGTCTCTCTCAGCCACTTGAACACAGATGGCCAGTGTCACTACTGGCAGAAGGAGAGGGGCCAGGGTCTGCGCCAGAGACAGATTGGAGAGTCTGCAGACTGCAGGTGATCACGCAGGATGAAAAAGGCCTGTGGTCATGAGGGGCTCCTGTAGTTGGACTACAATGAACTGGCAGGGAGGCGTGTGAGGAAGGCTGTGGTGAGCTCACAGGGATGCACTGGGGGTGCTAGATGGAAGCTCTGCTGAGAAACTTTTCTTTAAATTTTAATTTTTGTACTCCGTGTTTGTAGTGCATAATCACAGTCCTCACGAGGAGTTGGTACCAGTACCCAGCAGTCTTAGTTCTTCCTCCTTTTCCTTTCTCTCCCTCCCCCTCCCCTCTCTGCTTCTCTTCAGGAGAAAGCCTTAGCAGCACTGAGCACCACTGAGCCATCAAATGGTCTCGGAAGTGGGCCCTTACTGTGCACCAGAAGGTGGCATGTGGCTGCTAGAGAGACGCCTGGAACAGGGAGAGGAGGGTGTTCAGTAGGGCCGGAGGTCACAAGCGGGGGAGGATGCAAGGAAAGAGGAGGAAGTTGGGAAGAGACTCGCAGGCTTAGTGTCTGCCCATAGAGAAGCAGAAGCTGCCACGTGTCCACCTCGTCCCAGAGTGCAGGTGTGGGCATGGTGCCCCAGCTGGACAGCCACTCCCTGCAACCCTGACGGGTGGCACCACTGTCCCCTCTTGTCCTTGGCGTTGCTTTCTGCACTTGCAGTTACCTGCAGTCAACTTGCTTCTGTTTGCCGAGGAAAATTTCACAAACCATTCAAAGCTTAAGCTGCGTGCTGCTCGGGTGTCCTGACCAACTCTTTCTATCTCCTGTCCCTCCCTGCCCAGGACAAGAGTTGCCTCTTTGTCCACTGTACTCCTGCCACCTGTTACTCACGGAGTAGGCATCTTGGCCACAGCTCCCCTGTCACAGTGTCACAACTCCTGCGCTCAGGAGGGTTCCACTTAGTGGTGGCCTCACGCCTTAGGACTAGTGGGGCTGGATAGGAGATGAGAGCGCAAGTGAAAAGGTGAAGGTACCATAAGCTATCGTGAGGGAGAGCTCCTTATGGTGTGTTATTATGATAGTTGTTCTAATTTATTAGTGCTTTATTTTCTTTCCTCTTGTTCCTTATCATTTTTGGTGCTGAAGATAGAACTTGTCTTCCATACGCTCAGCCCTTTTGAAAATGCTTTATTCTGAGATAGTCTTGCTAAGTGGAGAAGTTGCCCACACTGGGCTCTAACTTACATTTCTTCTGCCTTGGCCTCCCAGAGTGCTGGGGTGAGAGGTACGCGCCACACCCCCTAGCTGGATGTTGATCTCTGGATTCATAAATTAAACTTTCTTGTGAATGTGGATCTATAGGAAAGCAGTATGTGCAGGGGCAGTACTGCCTGGGTTTCAGGCAGCCCTGGCGTTCTTGGAAAGCCTTTCTTGGGGTGTGGGTGGGTCACTGTAGTTCTTTCACTGGTTAACCCCCTTGGCTCAGAGAGGTTAAAGAATTGGTCCCACCTGCCTAAACCCACACAGTGACTGTCGTCAACTTCTCTGTGTGGCTGACAGAGACAGCAGATGAGCTGGAGATGACACAGGGATGTGGCCCAAGGAGGGAAGATGCACTTCGGGGCTTTGGTTGTTGTTTTGATTTATTTGTATGCTACTGTGATTGGATCCAGGGTCTTTGCACTGAGCTACATCCCCAGCGCACTGATGGATAAGTGGGCTGAGATGGGTCTTGCTAAGTCCCTAAATTGCCCAGGAAGGTCTCAACCTGCTAACCTCTTGCCTCCGCCTCAGTATTGGACGTGAGGGGCTGTGTAGGGAGGACAAAGTGCACCCAAAGGGTAGTCACGCCGAAGCAGGGTCAGCAACGTCCGGGTTTCAGGCGCACTCTGCAGAGCGACAATGGCCTGCCGCGCATCCCCAGGAGGGGGCAGCAGCGCTGTGTGCAAAGCGGCTGCCTGGCTCCAGGGCTCCCGTTGCTGAGCAAGAGCCCAGTGTCCTGACCCGGGTGGGTCCCGGGGGGAAGTCCTGCCTGGCGCCCTCCTACCGTCCCGCCCAGCCCGGATGCCCGCTGCATCCTGGGCCCCCTGGAGGCCTCGCCCTCGGGATCCACAACCATCCAGCGCTCCCGCTCTAGGTCTCCCCACAGCTCTGGCCACCCTGCCTGTGCTCTGCCCCTTCCCTACCAGACCTCAGGATCCTCCCTGGGCCCTAAGCGCCCAGTCCCTGTGCCTGACGGAGCCACGCTACACAAAACGAAACAAAACAACACGACACACACTGGACTGTGAAAGGGAAAAGTCTCTTTATTTCACTGAGAAGTAATCCCCTCTTTCTGGTGTGAGACTCACCACTAGTGAGGGGATGGGAGGGTGAGTGAAGTGTCCAATTCGGTTCTCTGTGAGCTGATATATTAATCCCTTCAGTTAGTGTCCAGGCTTGGAGAATCCTCTCTGTGTCTGGATCACATCTGCTCTGCTTCTCAGTCACAGACCCTTGTGTGTGGATTGAAGGATCTTCCCTCCCGTTCTTCCAGGACCTGGGAACCCAGCTGGGGGGCCCAGGAGGCTCTTGGGTGTGTGCTAGCAGCTGCCGACAGGGTGCCAGGGAGATGCCCCCTAGGACTGGGCCATCTTACCTGCTCCACTTCGCATTCTTCCAGCCTGGGTGGGTGGCCAGTGCCAGCCTGGTCTGGGTGACAAGCTGGGCCACAGCCCTGAGGTTCTTTACATGTCCCTTGTGAGCCAGGAGACCTCCCTGCCTCCTGGGCTGGCCCAGAGCTCAGCTCTAGCACAGCAGGCATGCCAGGTGGGCCTACTGGTTCCCAGCCCAGTGTCTTCACCCAGGGGACTGCCGTTGCCCTGAGAAAGCTGCAGTTCAGGGTACCCCACTCCCCCAGACTGACCCCCTTGAGCTCCCCATCTGTGGCTGCCTCCTTGGTTCCCTGGGACGACTTGTGAAGGGACTTCCTCTCAGAGTCCAGAGGCCAGGACGGCTCCATGAGGCCTTGTGTATTCTCAGTGAGTCCGCCTCCTTCTCCTTTGGGTGAGACTCCCACGGGCAAGGGAGAGCAGGGCTCCTCCTGCACTTTGCTGCCTCTTTCCTCCACCCCAAGCCCAGGGAGTCCTTGGTGGCTGGCTTGCCATCTCACTGTGTGTACGATGGGACCTAGGCTCCATGGAAAGCCCCCTTCCCAGGGTAATGGGCTGGCAGGAACTTGCTGCAGAAACCTATTTGGAATCTCTGCATGTGAGCACTGCGCAGTGTCTCTCTCAGGAGTCCTGTCACCAGTTTGAGAGACTGTACACAGGCATTCCTCCTTCCCCACACCCCGCCACCATTTTCTCCCAGCATGCAGATGGATATCTAGGGAGAACCAATCTAGAAGAGAAAGCATGTGAGGGCCTTAGCTTGAGGTTCCCTTTCCCTGTCTGCTGTCAAGGAGTCTGAATCTCTTAGCTTTTCTTTCCTGCCCCCTCATCTAGGCCCCCTCTCGGCCCTGAAGGTGCCTACAACAGCCCTGTTCGAGCCTGTGGCTGCTCCGTGTGTCTCCCTCCTAGTTAGAGGTGCCTGAGAGTCCTGCCTGCTGTGCTTACTCTGAACAGGTCCATGTCTGCCCTGCAGGCTTCGGTCTCTTCTGGGCTGTGCCCTTCGGGAAAGCCCTCCGTGCTCCGCGTCCACTGCTGTGCTGCTGCCCACGCCACATTCCCGCCCAGAGGCCTACTGCCCACCCTTTCCCCAGGCTCGTCTCAGCAGCATCTCCTTGTTGCCTTTCCTGCCTGGAGGGAACCCTCCCTCCTCCACAGACCTGTCCCACTTCTGCCCTTCCACGCCCACCCTGTATGCAGGGCTCTGTGTATATTGCACTTATCTGAGCTGGAAACACTCAGCTGTGCATCTTTGGGGTTAAGTTAAACTGAATATGATCATTGGCAGGATGTGTCCTAGATCAAATTCTAAAGCAGGCTTACAACACATCCATTCCCACAAATTTCTTTGGCCTCTTTCTTTATTTGCTAGATAATGAACCTTTTTTT
>NDGN011231880.1:0-18748 GCA_002564285.1 Tympanoctomys barrerae
ATTCTTTTGTAACAGACATTACCAGATTCTTATAAAATTCTGGCATTTTGGAGGGTTAAAAATCAACCTGAGCAGGAGTCTATGTCATTCTCACAGCACTGGAATCAAGGACATTTGCAATTAGTCTATAAATCAGTTTGAGAAGAAAAATCGAAACAAAGGTGAGATTTTAGACTTTCTGACAATTGCTATGACTATTACTCCACTTTGCCTATTCACAAGCAAAACATAACAAAATAGGTTATAATGTTTGATCTGATTTCTGCATGAAAATGCAGGGACAGCAAAAGACATGATATCTGAACCAAGTCTGGCTAGTTGACTTGGATGTGGACTGCGTGCCTCCTCACCCATGTTCTAGAAGTCCCCCGTTACTTGCTGGTGAAGAAAAGCAATCATATAAGAGGCTTATGTAAGCTTAAAAATGAGGGATAAGACAGCTCAGGAAGCAGTGGGTAGAAACACTGTGCTCAAACAGGGGTAGGACACAGCTACTGCACTTGGAGAGCACAGGCTCCCTTGGAATTATGTAGCCCATCAAGGAAAGACCCAAAATCTCAGGAAAATTGGCTCACAGTACTTGTAGAGTTCAGGGTTATCTTATGGAAAAGAGAAGGGAATTATTTTGTGCAAACTCAGGAAATGAGCAGTGATTGAATAAGAGACAGACCTGAGTTTAATTTAAAAAATTTCTTTTAACAACTGGAAATTTAACACAAGAAGATGACTGTCACAAGACAAAGTAGGATGTCTCTCTCAAAAGGATGGGTGGGCTAGGGATGATAGGCTAGAGAATCTGGCATTCGGCCTGTGGTTATCCCTGGCAGGGCCAATTGCCTCTATTCACCAGGAGATTTTATGACCAGAAATGCCCTTTGCCTTTATGCTTTCCACATACCTACTTTACGCCTTATGTGTGTGTCTACTCACCCACAGGTACATTCCCACTCATGCATATACAACTCCAAATCTTAAATGCATAATGAACATTTTAACAAACTTTAATATTTTACATTATTTATGCACTTTTATTTTTAATCTATTATTTATTAATTTATTTGGTGCAGGATCTCTCTATGCAGCTCAGACTCTTAGCAGTCCTGCTGTTTCAGGCTCCCCAGTGTTGGGATTACAGGCATGTGCCGCCACACCTGGTTTCAGTGGCCTGTTCAGCATGCCCATCGTTCCCGGGGCCAGCACAGCATGCAGTGCTGGGATTGAACCCGGGAGCTTGCGCTTGCCAAGCAGGCATTTAGACCTCTGAGCTATCATGCCAGCCATATTTATATACTTTTAGTAGGAAACATAATATTCTGTGAAAATATCAGTGATGGCAAAATATATTCTTAATGATCCTGCTATATGAAGCATTCTCCAAAGGCCCTTTCTGGAACATGATTGGGAGGTGGTGGAATCTTAAGGGAAAAGGGCTTCGGGGAAGGAGGTCAGTTGTGGGGCGCATGACCTTCACAGGATGCTGGGGTCCCAGCCCTTCCTGTCTCTCTCCTCCCTTCTCAGCTTCCATGAGATGAATGGTTCTGCTCTATCACATACTGCATGACACAATCCGACATCAACAGGGCCAAGCAGCCATGGATGGGAACCTTGAAACCATGAATTAAAATAAATCTTGACTCCCTAGAGGTTGATTCTCTCAGGGATTTCATCACTGTGACAGAAAGCTATCCCATTCCTACAGAGGCATAACTTGCAAATCATAAAATCCAAGAGTCTTCGTTTTTAGTAAATTTACTAAATTATACTATCGTTACCACATAGTTTTAATAGATTACCATTATCCCAAAAGAATACCTTGCTGCCTACTGCAGGAATCTCTGCTGCAATCTACATAGATATGCAGTATGTGACCTTCTGTGGCAAGCTCTTTTTATCTAGCATGCTTCTGAGGCCCATTTTCTCTGCAGCAAGTATTTACAATTGTCCCGTCTGTGACTTCCATCGTACGAATGCACCTGATTGTGTATTCATTCATGATTTAGAAAACATTTGAGTTGCTCCTGCTTTTTGACTACTAAAATTATGATAGTATCATTTTAAGATCTTCCTAATTTTCTCTACAGACTAGACATACCTATGCAATACCAAAATCTTATTAAAAACATTTGCAATAAAATTAGGTGACAAGACAAAACAGGGGGAGAGGCGAGGAAGTGATTCAGTAGAATAAGTGCTTCCCTGGCAAGCACAAGGGCCTAAGCTCAATCGCTGGTTCCACAAAAAAGAAAAAAAAAGGGATTGTTTATATAGATCATGGTAATACACAGGCCAAAAAATATGGAGGTTTTGAAATACAGCTTTATTTATGGTGAAATACAGTGGCATTTAATAAAAGATGTGTAGAATATATTTTAGGGGAGAAAAAAGGTTATCAGACAGTAAGAACTGTAAAATCTCACATCTTTGTCCATATATAATTCATTAATTTAAGACACACATTTTTTCCAATATCAATATGATTTCCTAATGCATGTTTTATGATCAGATTGTGATTTACCTCCTGTGTCAAGCCATCACTGTCATTATGCATATGCAAATATCATAATTCGCAGCATGGATGAGAATAGCTTGGGAGAAAATCAGAGACAGAGATGGATCACTGTTTAACTTCTCAGAATCAAACACTAGAGGGTAAGAGGCAGGGTTTACACCAACGCGATGCGTTACGTTCTTGAAAATGGAATTGAAAACCAGGCAAGCTGTACATAATTCAGAGCTTGCTCCAACGCCACCATGGCAATTTTTTAATAGGCTATATTGAAAAGTGTTATCTCACCAATGTTTGTGATGGCATAGAGGTTGTACTATATGAAAAACTGTGGACAACTATGAATTACAAAAACAGTTCTGCATATGATAAGCTTTAGAAATGCTTACAACGATTGGTTTCACTTACACTCATGCTTATGTATGCATAGGACTGACATTTGATTAAAAACGCTTGAAATCAGTTTCAAACTACTCAACGAGCACGAAGTGAAAATTCTATGTGGTGAGAAAAGGTGATTGAATCCCGTCAAAAAACAAACAAACAAACAAACTATGGGACACACCAATACACCCACAAGACACACATGTCATCAGACTCCAGGCCAGAAGAGCTGAAGGAAGTTAGGGTTCATCTGGTGGACCAGAAAACAAGGGAATAAAAAATAGCCAGCAAGTACTCACTGGGAAGAGAGGCAGGCCACAGAAAGGGTTATGAGAAACACGAGAATTAATACCAAAAGAGTCAATAAATCTCACAAAATCAAGGGGTTGTGATTAGCACAGGCTTCGGGGCTGGCTGGCAGGATTGCGATCTGGGTGGTAGCCAGATAACTTCATTCTAATTCCTCAAGCTACACCAAATTAATTGATTTAAAAATAATTCTTTAAATTGCCATGGTTACTTGATAAAAAGCAGATCCTGTGGCTTACTGCAGACCCAATTCAGAGAGCTTAGTGCAAAGCCAAGGCATACTAAAGAATACTAAAGTTTATAGAGGAAAAAAAACAAAAACCTTATGATTGCTTTTACTTAAAGTTATTTTTAAAAGCCAACTGCATTTTCAAATGAATCATTTGTTTAGTCACCACCAAAAGTTCTTTCCAATTTTATAAAATAAAATCTTGTCCAATGTAGAGCCTCTTTCTACAGTCATCTGATATGGACTGATGTGGAGGAGGTGAGCGGTTCCCCAGGATGACTCAGTCCTCCACGGAAGTGCCGGGTGGGGCTGCAGAGCCAGCAGACAGCCTGAGAGGGACCCTTTCCAGGCATAGCAAGCTGAAGGCGGAGTCTAAATTCTGGGCGTGACGCTTACTTTATGAAAGCCATTTCCACTCAGAGAACCCTAGAGTCCAGAGTACACCACATCCTATGCCTCCTCCTATTCCTAGTTGATTCGCAGAAACTTCAAGACCAGGCAAAGGACACGGTAGGAAGAAATGAAGTTCACAGGGGTCCAGAGGCAAAGACCAATGAGCCAGAGCTATGAGGTCCTGCTCCTGTCCTGTCACATTCCTCCGCCTCTCCACAACCAAGTCCCCAGATCTTTCTGCACTACTGTTTTAGAGGTACTGAAAATTTGAGAAACTGCCTATGCCAGATAGAAATTCTTCGTAAGCACCCCATGTGCAACAATTTCATAAACATTTAGTATTCTAGGTCTGTTTCTTTCCCTGAAACACCTACTGAGTTGATTGATAATTTATGCAATAGTGATGTTCACCTGCATTTAAGTTTAAGGGTACATATCTCTGCCCTAATGTGGCCTCTTTTTTCCCCTTCTTTTATTTCCTTAAAAAGGTCAAAACTTGGCAGGCATGAGACTTAAAAATAAATAAATATAAACCAACGATTAAAAGGTAAAGAGTTACTAGGGGCCACCGTAAGTATTCATATTGCACCTGTTCTATGTAGGACTTTTTCCCTACTAATAGATGATTAAATGTAAATCCTAATGTACATTCCATTTTACATGCAATATGGGTTAGTTACTGTTGCTATGGAAACTTTCACTTTTGCATTTGCTGATTTTAATTCAGTGACATTTGCTGACTTTAGTACAATGTAAAGTTTATAAATATAACATACAGGTTTGTGAAGGTTTTTTTTTTTAAGGATTCAATTTGCATAGCTAATTCCATCACAAATCTCTGGGTGCATTAGAGAAAAAAGGCATTAAGCTGATCCAAACGGTCATCGGCAAACAAGAGAGAATTTCCAGAAATAAATATTTTTGTCCATCCACAAAAATTCCTTTTCACTAACCAAGTGCCCTGTCCGTTGTGTGACTCTTAGCCATCAGCTCAGGGATGGTTTCTTAACGAGGACCTTGTACCACACTTTCATTTATCCATCACACTTTCAAATCTGTTACCTTCTCCTGTCTTTAATGTTAACCTACCCAGAGAAAGAGGGCAGCTAAAATGCAAAAGAAAGGATCGTACCGAGGAAACTATTTCCACACTAGGGCAATATTCTGACTTGCAGCTCATTCCCAGTGTTCCCTTCTTTGGAATCTAGTGCAGTTCTTGTTTATGGGATAAATGCATGTTCTCTAAATGTCCATAAAGGTTTTGCCTTGTTTTGTTTCGGGAGTTTTCCTGATTATTGCTTCCTACCAGATTAAGAAACTGGGACCCATTATCCAGAGCAGCTAAAGTTATCTAACAGCTCCTAGGAAAAATAAACGTACCAGTAAGAGTTTACCTAAAGAACATGCATTTATGATGCACACACAATAATGGTGAAGATATTCTCAAAGCAAAAATTCATATCCTGGTTATGGATCCACAGAAAAATCCAATTATTTCATGAGGTATTTGTATTCAGGTAGCCACCTGCCTACATATACAGATACTAGGAAGAACACTACAAGAACACTGCAAGTGATCCATGAGTTGTTTTTTTGTTTGTGTTTTTGTTTTGTATTTTAGAGAAGGGTCTATAGGGTGTTCAGGGTTTCACTACTAGATTGGACTCCTAGTGATCTGACTGTTTACAACCTCCCAAGAGCTGGGATTACAGACGTGCACCACCAAATCCAGTCTCAATCACCGTCTCAGTGTGCAGTGGGGGCAGGCCTGGCACAGCAGACCAGGGGATCGAACCCCCAGCCCCTGAACCTGCTTGTAGGCACTTTAATCCACTAAGCTATTTGACCAGCCCAATCCATGAGATTTTATATGTTCAGCAAAACAAACAAACTTAACAATATTTGTTGAGTCTCTGCATTGTGCCTTACCCTGCTTACTTAATCTTAGAGGAAAAAGTGTCTACAGTTGCTTTCCTTTTCCAGAAGTGGAAAAGGAATGAAACAAAACCATAATGCCACACTTGAAGCTTAGAAGGGGAAGGAAGACAGGGCAGGAAAATGGCAATGGTTTTAAGAGAATCTTAAGAGCTTTTCAAAGACAAGAGGCACTTGAAAACAGGACCACTAATAATCCAAAAGAAACACAGAAATAATGAGACTAAAAAAATGGGAAAGAGAAGGAGCATTTAATATTTGCTTTGAAAAGATAGAAATGATGTTGGCCAAACTGGTAAGTAATGAAGATGCTGTGAAAGATAAAACTAATCAAAAGCAGCTAAAGGAAGGGAGCAGGAGGGGAGAAGAGAGGTTGTGAAGGCATTTAACAGTTGGTGAACGATGAGGATGTACTGTTACAGGGAATTCTGGGAAGTGGCTAGAGTGAACATCATTAACTAAATACTAATATGGAGCTAGAGGATACAGGTACATGCTGTTGACAAGAACAGATGGAGACAGTTCCTGTTTCCTTACTCCAGTATTGCCAGGTAGGCAGGCACCTGTTCCGACCCAGTGACATCTGAAGCCAACCCATTCCCCTTCAGACTCACTGTCATCTTCTACCTGGAAAATGGTAATATTTTCTTTAGTCTTCCTGCATCTGTTTTCAAATCCTTTCACACCCTTCTTCACTGAGCAGTCTGAGAGAGTTTTAAATACTGCTCTAATTACGCACCCACTCTCAAACCCTCAGCAAAAGGAGCAGACTTCTTATTGCTCTTAGAATTTCTAAAAAGCCCTCCCTTAATACAGGTTATTCACAGCCGAACGTGGTCTATTCCCCAACATAACCTTCAGTCTCAGATGGCATCTCTTCTTCCCTGACTCGGCTATAGACAACTGTCCTCCTTCCATCACAAGACGCTTGCACTTCTAATTCCTCCTTGGAGTGCCATCTTGGTGTCCATGTCCCCCTTTTCTTTTCCTATGGGTTCCCTTTTTTAATCTTACATTTTTTAGTTTATTTGGTACCACATCTCTTTATGCAGCTCAGACTTGTAGTGATTCTCCTGCCTGGTTTCAGTGGCTGGCACAACACACCCAGGGTTCCAGGGCTGGCACAGCGTGTAGTATCAGGGATTGAACTGGAGTTCTTACTCTTGCTAAGCACTCAGAAGTGCTTAGACCTCTGAGCTATCTCTCCAACCCCTTAAATAGGTTCTTGAAAACAGGACCACTAATAACCAAAAAGAAGCACAGAAATAGTGAGATTCAAAATGGAAAAGAGAAAGAACATTTAATCTTTGCTTTGAAAAGGCAAAAATAAATTTGACCAAACAGGTAAGTAATGAAGATGACGTAAAAGACAAAACTAATCAAAAGCAGGTGAAAGAAGGGAGCAGGAGGGGAGGAGAGAGGTTGTGCAGGCATTTAACACTTGATGAACATTGAGGATGTACTGTTATAGGGAATTCTGGGAAGTGGCTAGAGTGAACATCATTAACTAAATACTAATTTGGAGCTTGAGATTCATTTCTTCGAAGCCTTTGACAATGACTTTTACCTGTGTAGCTTGGTCTATTCCATGCTTCCATAAAAACATGCTTCAGTACTCTAGTGAACTGATGATACTGTTGCATAGTACATGTACATATCTTATTTATCTTACATGTAAATGTACTTGTGTTGTTAATTACTATGACTGATCAGCTGAGGCACACCCCGCTTGCCTGGCTGTAAGTTTCCCATAAGAAAGGCCCATGATTATCTTTGTACACCACTGTATGCTAAGTTTTTGGCCCTGTTCAATACAGATGGATCAAATGAAAGAATGAATAATGTTTGAATGGATTTGTACAAGAATATATAAAGGCTTCCTCCTGTTCTAAAGTCAAAACCAGTCTCCTGCAACAAAAATTCCAGGACCACCATTCCCAGTGTCTGTTGTGCCAGAGAAAGAACTTTGACAATGGAAGATGTGGTGGCTCATTTTTGTGTCAACTTGACCAGGCCAGACTAGGGGAAATCAGATATCTAGCTAAATATCATCTCTATGTATATCTGTGAGGGTATTTCCTCTGAGATAAGCACAGGACTTGGTGAACTCAGGAAGGCAGATGGTCCTCCTCCCCAATATGAGCGGGCATTCCAATGGCTGGAAGAGCTGAACAGATCGGCGAGATGAAGGATGACTAGATGACCTCCGCCTGTGCTCTTGGGCTGGGACACCCATCTTTCTCTGCCCTTGGAGCTTCTGGTTTTCAGACTTTCCCTCCCAGAATGGTATCAGCACCATTGTCTTTCTGGCTTGCAGGCCTTAAGATTTCACCACCAGCTTCCCTGCGTCTCCAGTTTGCAAGTGGCAGACTGTGGGACTCACCTGCTTCCATAATCAGATGATCCTGTAGCTAGAGTCTCTTCCTAGATACATATCTTACAAGCTCAGATTCTCTGGGAGTCCTGACAATACAGACGGGGTAGAAAAGAAAGAGCAGCTCCCCCAGAAACATGACAAAGACTTGACAACCCATGAAGTCGCATTCACACTGTATTCTGCTCTAGTGAGGATTTCGAATGTCCCCCAAAGTCCCCAAGTCAAAGGCCTGAACCCCAGGGGGTATTATTAGAGGTGGTAAAACCTTTATGAAGAGCATCTAGTGGGAGACCCTTGGGGCCCTGGGAGCAGGCCTTCTAAGGGAATGGTCGGGCCCTTAAACCTTCCTTATCTTTTGCTTCCTGGTCTTAATGCGGGCTGCTTGCTTCACAAGGTACTTTCTGCCATTTTCTTCTGGTGCCCTCCCTCCACCAGGGGTCTAAAAGCAATGAGTTCTCCTAACCCTTGGCTAAAACCCTCTAAAGTCAGGAACCAACATAAATATTTCTCTTTATAAGCTCAGATAGTGTGTTATCAGGAGGGAAGCCTGTCACAGCACTCAAGCTTGGAAACCAATGACTGTCTCCTCCTTCAAGTGTACAACTCTTTCTATCTGCAGAGACCTCTGCATGCGGGGCTTAGAAGACCACCTCCTGGTCCTGCCCCAGAGCCATGTGCTCATAGTGTCCTAGCTCTTCATTTCCTCTGACCAAGATGCCCTCCTTCTTCCCCAACAAACACAATCCTGAAATACCTGACAGGTTTCTTTTTCTTTCTGTGGTACTAGGATCTGCATCCTTGTCTTCAGCCATGCTGGGCAAGTGCTCTACGCTGACCCACATCTTAGCCCCTAAAATACCTCATAAAGTCATTTCCAGCCTTCTGTGCAGCACAGGCCCCAAACAACTTCTTGTGTGCTGTGTGACAGCAATCAATTAGCACTGTCCTTAAAATTCTTGATCTGTGCAGTCGATATTTAATGAACATCAGCTGTATGTCAGGATCTGAGTTAGACTCTGGGTGACTAAATTAAATAAAAATAAATCTCATTCAGTTGGGCAGTTTCTATACTGTAAAAAGGCAGCTGGCTAGGGAGTCGGGAACTAAAATCTTAAATGTTTTGCCAAGCCCTGGGGGACTGATGCTGGCCAGGATTTCCAGGAAGCTTCTCCTATTCACAGAAACATTGTAGGATTCTCAGAGGGTGGCCCTTTTGTTAATTCACATAGACCTCTTATAGACTGCCCTGCCTGGAAAGATAGTATGGGCTTGCATACGTACAACTTCCGGTAAGCTGTCTTACTTAATGTGTTTAAACTTCAGGGCCTGCTGTTCCTCTTTTAGTGTATTTATTATTCTTTCTTCATTCAATCAAGAATAGTCTACCTTACCCTTTCTGGCCCTGGCCCTCCATTCTGTGTTACCACTGCTGTGTTGTCTCTGAACTCAAGCCCCCCAGAGGATTCTCCTTGTGGGTCCAGAGGTAAGCATGGTGCCACTGTGGAACCTGAAACAAGGCCATTTACTAGCAAGGAAGCATTGGCTATGCCGCACCATCTGCCCCTTAGGCTGCTCTGACCCTTGTGGCCTCAGTTTTTCTATCTGTAGAAGTTGGGAGAGTATTCTTTAGGAGAGCCATGGAATTGCAAAGGAAGGCTCTACCCGGCCTGAACCTGGAACACCCAGGTTCAGACCACAGTATGCCTTTGATTGCAAAGCCCTGCACCAGTGACTAAGCAATTCTCTTCCTGCTATGGTTTAGATTCAAACTTCCCCAACAAAAGCCTCATGCATTTAAGAGCCTCATGGGGCTCGTAAAAGGCGATTGGATCACCAGGCGCTAAATCACTGGGGAGTGAGCCATTGATGAGCTCCATAGCTAAATGTGCAATCAGAAGGCGAAGCCTGGGGGAGTAGACCGTCCCTGAGTAAGACCTAGAAGAGTGAACTCTCGGCCCCACACCTCTCTTCTCTCCCAGCTTCCTGGCTGCCTTGGGGTGAGCAGGTGCCCCAGCCTTCCGCCGCTCCAGTTCTGCCTTGGAACTAGTTGACCACATACTGAATCCTCTGAAACAGGGACTCAGAATAAACCTTCCCTCCCCTAGGTTTCGAGTGTCAGGAAATTTGTCCCAGTGTTGAGAATGTGTCTACAACACCATCTCAGTGCTCTCATCTGAATGACCGAGGGACAGTACAGCTCACCTCCAGGGGGCACAACTTAGTGGAGGTGATGATGCAAAGTACCTAGGGGTGGGCCTGGCCTGCAGCAAGCTCTAGGAAATGCTCACTGTGATTGTCATTCCTGCTCTTCAGATTTTGAGATACCGCTGTCTTTCCCGCTTTATTCTCCTGACTTATGTTTTATAGATTCTTAACTATTTAATAGTTTAGGCCCTCTATTTCTTCCTAAAGTCATCTCAGGATTGTCCAGCTACATAGCACAGTTGGGGGACAAGGATTGGAGATCTATTTTTAAGATTCACTAAATAACAACCTAAAAGTCTCAAGAATTCCCAGAGACACCATGTTGTGATGAGTTAAATTTTCTACTCTTCACTCCGGTGATTTCTCATACCTAGGGGGAAAAAGGGTTAATTTTGCCACAGTGTGGCATTTAAGTGAGTTTGAAGAAGCTGCTTTATTTCTTTTTCCCTCTACAAAGGTCTGGATACCAAGGATTAAGGAACCTGGTTAGAGCTCCTCCTAGGGCATTTACGGCTTCTACAGTTCTCTCTCGCTCTCTGTGAATATTTAGGTAGCTTAATTCCTCTGAAGATCACCAGATATACCACACACTCAGAAAAATGATGGTTCATTAGGCATATGAATATTTTAATCACAATTTACCACCTAATTAGAGCAACTTAGAGAGAGCCAATGTGTGCAGTGTGTGTATGTGTGTGCATGCACATGTGTGTGTGTTTGAGCACATACGTGTGTGTGTCCGCATGTATGTTTCAGCACCATAGGACTGGCTGGGATAACGTCTGCCCTCCCTGCTCTCATCAGCTCGCTTAGCCCAACAGGACACAAACTTGTCAGGCCTCAACGAAGCGAGATGCGGAGCTGACCTTCTTCCTGCTGGGCTGTGAACATCCTGAGGGCAGGCCATTCTTGTGCTTCTCCCTCACTGAGCAAATAATAAAAATAACTCTAGATGCTGTGGAGGAATGAGGGAGTCTATGCAGTTCCAGCCAAGACACCGCAGGGGGCCACCATGAATGCTACTGCTTAAATGGTTTTAAAATCAAAGCTGTAATAAAACTAACGGCAGATTTCTTTCTTCTCTGCTTCGCCCCTGCCTCCATTAAAAAAAAAATCGCAGGAAATATAGAATTAGGACTGGAAACCATTTCCCCAGCCTTCCTCTCTCCATCGCCCCCACTCCTTCATTATACCAAGAGTATCTGGTATCCCATCAGGAAGGACTCCAGAGACAGGGTAATATTATATAGGGTTGAGCTCCCTGGGAACACAATGAAGTAAATTAAGACTGAGATTTTAGTTTCCAACTATAAAAGCCTTGACATATTTTCATTTCCATCAAACACCTGGAAATATAGTAAACTATATTTTAATGTTTGTTTGTTTCAAATACAGTGTTTTTTCAACAGACAAAGGCAAAGTTTGGAGTCCAGAAAAAAATAAATAGTTTTAAATCACCATCCCAGCAAGCAGTTTTTAAAATAGTACACACAAGTGATCATTTCCAAGCAGTTTAATGCTCTTAGCCAACAGGCATTACCAGTCTTTTCAGAATAACCTAACACCTTAAGCTTATTTCCTAGTCTTGGTTCAGGTAAATTTTAACCTTTCTTAAAAACTAATGGTATGGAGCACCCCCCCTGAACTGTGTAATTTTAGTGCATCCTGCATTTGCATTTGAGCTACTTCATGATGACAGGAAGAAACAAGCTCTGGGTCTTCCTCTCCATGTAGGTTTTAAAACAATAGTGCATGAAGCATTTTGAGGTAAAATATGGCCCTCCTGTTCCAACCAGTTTATGTGGAAAAGAAAGGCACAGTGACTCAGCAAGATCTCTCACCCAAGGAGATGGGGAAAGACCTGGAAGAAGCTAACCAGAGAGCCCAAAACATACGATGGACCTTGATTTTGTATGTTATGTGGCAGATTAAAAACAGAAAGCCAGACTCCACATCATCCCAATTCTAAGCTCCAAGAGGAAAAAAGAACCTTGGAGTTCATATCTACTCTGATCCAGAGAAGTCCAAAGAGGAAGCTGGCTCAGAAAAGGAAACAATTAGCCCAAGGCCACAGGTTTAGAGTCAAAGAGAAAGTATGGACCATGAAAAAAAAAAGCCCACAAAATAAGCAAAATGCTGTGGGTCTACAATGTGACATAATGTACCAAGCAAAGAGGGGAACTGGCCTCAGTTGGTACCCACTCTGGGTCTGAAAGCCCATCTACAAGGTGCCACTTGGCATCTAGAATGTCCCTCTGGTGTGAATACGTTGTTCCCATGTTATCAATGTGGAAACTGAGCCCTGGGTGACGGGCTCAGTTCTTGCTGTCATTCTCTCTGTCCCAAGCAGCCTCCTCCCTGGACCCATTGCCACCCGGCAGTGGGGTGCTCGAGCTATACGCATTGCCAATGAAAGAAGTCTTCCCAGAAGCTACCAAACATCCTTTCTAGTTTCCCAAACTGGTCCCAATCCAGTCAAAGCAAGATGACTCAGAACCCCGGAGACCCAATATAGCTGCCAGAAGTTTAATGGACCACAGTGAGGACCTCACCCATGAAAAAAAATAGAGTGTCCCTGGGCAAGTTACATAACCTTGGCTTACTGTAATTGTGCATCTTAAAAAAACTGCCATGAAAATCCATCCTTCGCCTCAGACATACTAAGCTAAAAATAGCTCAGTCAGCCAGTAAGTGTGTGTAATTTTTCTTTTATGCATCTTACCATCCACTGAGTCTTCCTCTCAGCATACAAACGTGTTCTAGGGAAGATGTCATTCAGCTACCACCTAAGGACTGAAGGGTTCTTGGGCAATGCCAAATCAAATTGTTTTTCTCCCCACATAAGCAGTAACAACAACAATACCTCTCTATCAGTTCTCTTCACCAATAGAAGCTAATGCTGATTAAATTTTACTATGTGCCAAGAGGTTAGCCTAAACACATAAGGCCATTAATAAATTCCCTAAAACAAGTTTATGACCTGGGGACTACTGTTGTCCCATTTTTTTCTCAAAGGAGGAAACCAAGGCTCAGAGATGTTAAATACGTGTGCTGGTACTCACTCTACTACCATCCAATGTACAATGGGTAAAGGCTACGGTCCAACAACAGCCCTAGTATGCTGGAGAAACACCTTCACACTCTCACCTTGGCTTCCAACAGAGATTTATTTCCTGTCACTACTGCCAAGCACACCCTGATGCACAACTTGTACACTCATACTCACACCGTAGGCCCCAGCTATGTCCAAATCCTCATGATTTTTTAAATATAGCATCACTTCTCAAGGCTCAATTTCCTTGAACTTTCTGTTCCTTCCCAGTATCCTTTCTGGACTGGCAAATTCGCACTGATCTCTTGGAAGCCTCCTTGTCTGTGAATGCTTGTGGCGTCCTCACCAAGCTGTTTTAAGACAGGGGTTGCAACCCTTTCTATCTCTAGGTCATGAAGACCACATATGGTGATGTTCAGGATCCATTAAGCAAATAAGAAATACTAATAATAGTTGACACTACTAAGGTACAGGCAGTGTGCTGAGCATTTTGTAAGAATCATCACACTCAATCTTCATAACAACCCAGAAACATAGATTCGATCATTATTCCTATTACCCATGAGGACCATCCAGGCACAGAGGGGTAAATTAACTCACCCAAAGCCATGCAACCCTAAGAAATAAATTAGCATGACTCCAGAAGTTAAGTAATTAATACAGAATGTGGTTGTAGAAGGCATAATCTCACTGCACATCACTTCATTATATATAATAGGAACCCATGCATTGGAGGTTTATTTACAGAATGCATATTACCTATATAAAAAGAATGGTTACTCAGAAACTAATTATAAAATGGTAGCCTCTGTGAAATATCCCTGTTTTCAAAGATGGCTGCTAGCCACAGAGAATAGCAATTGTCAAGAAGAATAGGAGCATGGGTAAGATAGTTGCTGACCCCAGGACCTCTTGAATCCAGTGAGAAAAATAAAATAACGTTGCATATACAACCCCCACCATAGCCCTCTTTTGGAGGTCCTCCTTTCTGCCTGAATCAAAGAGAAATCCTTCAGATAGTGTCATAAATTAACTTGCTATATTCCAACCTGCTGGTTCTAGATCAGCACTGACTCTTAACATTAATTCCAACTCCCTCTTCCCAGTATGAATTGTGCAAAATTCTTTTGATTTATAGATACTGTACAAGGCTGCCTGCTTCTTCTCTCAGAAACAATATAAAAGAAGGAAATGTAGGAAGAAAAAAGAATCTGCCCTCAAATGAAGAGGAGGGATCGTTCCTAAAAGGTGACAGACCTGGCTTGGTAGTAGAGCATTTCCATATGTGAGCCCCTGGGTTGAATTCCCCATCACCAAAACATGAGAAAAAAATAGTGACAGGATCTGAACTCCAGATTTCTGATTACTACTAATTGCTAATGGTAAACATCATAGACCCGAAGTTAACTTGTTATACCACCTCACTGAAGGATAAGATTGATTCTTAGGAATACTGGGCTCTTTGAATACAAATTTTAGTAAAGGAGCTACATAATTTTTATACATCTAGATAGTCTTAGTTTTTCAAGCATGATGTATCAATAATTCAGGCAACTATAATTACATTTTAGGAAGAATTAAGGACAAGGTGAAATACTCATAAATGAGCTGGATTTAAAAGAAAACTCAATATTCTGTTAAATAAATAAAATTTTATGTACATGTATTTATTTGCTGAATGTTAACAGTAATTTTATGATAAAATAGGAGATAATTTTTATTTACTATCTTGCCATTGACATATTTTATAGACAATCCACATTGATAAAAATGTGTATTTTAGAATCAAAATAATAAACATTTAAAGCATATACAACTCGATTTTAAATATATTGTCAAGGAAAACAATCTTAAATTAAATTCATAAAATGAGAAAGATTAGTGATGTGTTTTTCTGCATCAATGGCACAATGCTAAAGATCAATGTAATTTTCAGGTAACTGGAAAACTCAAGAAGGAAAAAAAGGTCTTAGAACATTACAGGTTTTTATAAGGTTGAAGTACAGATGAGTGGTAGGCAGGAGCGTTCAGATGTGGCCAGTTCTTAGGAACTGAGAGCACAAGAGAGTCCAGCTAAGGCCTGGCTTTGGGTACTATAACCGAGCAATCAGAAGCTGCATTAAATGACGCCTCCTGTGTATTCCAGGTTTGAAATTCTATGCTTTGGCTACATGGGAGTGGTAGGCTTCACCAAATAAAAGCTTTGCAAGGGCAGCTCATCGGCAACAACTTCATTTTAAGTAAAAATAAAAAATTTCAGCCAGCTGCAGATTCACCAGGGTTACAATCCCAAGGCATGAGAAGGGTCACCTCTGGGATGTGCACTGCCAAATGGTTGGCCTTGTTTCCCTGGTTTAGCTTTTGCCTGTGCGCAGATTTGCAGTAGTGAGATAAAATCCTCATGAGTCCCAAGAAATGACCTACATTGGGAAGCAAAATTTAACAAGCACTACTCCCTCCAAAAAATGTCAGCAAGTGATTTGATGTTTGTTTGAATTATGAAGCTATTTCTCTTTAAAAGGTTGATAACAATTATTATTAAAGTGGAGCTTTAAATAAAAATCACAGGTGCCCTCCCTGGTCAAAGAAATGAAATAGAGGGAAACATATAAAGAATTCAATACAAGAAATCAAAGTAGAGCAACAGTACAATAAAACTACCACCATGGTGTATCCAGAAAGAAAGCACACACAGGTGATTTTACGGCCCTGATCCATCCAGCCAGAGAGATGCCACATGGTACTGCCCAGTCCCTCACCTGGCCCGGGAGAGTGTATTTTCCATGTCAGGATGAAGCTGCCAGGTGTCACAGTGGATCCATGGGACACCTGTCATCGGAGTAGACCCGCAGGTAGAGCTTTGGGCTTCTGACCAAAGTGGTGACCCAGCTCCCTTGAGAGGTCTACACCCAACTGCACACTGAGCAGTGTGCCTCTTTTGGAGAAAGGCCCATGACAACCCCCAGCAGCCTGCTCTGCAGCCCTCTTCTGGGGCCCCATGTAATCAGGCCTACAGTGGTACTGGTACAGGGGAACAGTTCAATGTTCTTTCTCTCCTGACTTTTTATCTTTGTCCTAATGCAGTGGGGTGCACACAGTCTCATACAATGGGCAACATTTAATACTTAGCCATAGGTGTTCTAAGGGGTCACCATTCCCTGGAGATGTGCAGGAGAATGTGGCCGCTGTGACAAGCCATTTCTCTCCTATGGGATGGTTTCTGATTAGCAAGTCACTGGTAGTACAAAACAGTGAAAAGCCTCCATAGTCTCTCACATTGGATGACACACTGGGCCACAAATCCTACGACATGATATTGAACATTTATTTCCTCAAGTTACAGTATGTTAGTGGAGGCCACATGAAAAGGATTTTTAAAGACACTTAGGAAATCAAGCAAAGTGTTGCATTACTTATAATATTTAATTAGCTGGAAGAACAGAGAATAAGGGCATAATAACTGTAGTTCCCATTGCTTAGCACCTAGTATATGCCAGGCATTTTGTATGAATGAGCCTTTCCCAATGTACATCTCAGACAAGAAAACTGAGGCTTTAAGGAGTTAAGAGACGTCCCTGAGCCCAAACAACAAGTAGGAGACAGAGCCAAGATCTGCACCCAAATCTGTCTTCTTGTAAGTTACACTGAGTTTCAAGGCAAATCTTTCTTTTCACTCTCAAGTATGCATGTGTTGGGAGGAGGGGAAAGCACGGGCATATTTGCTAACCAGCAGTTGGGAAATGGTAGACCCAAGTGAGCGCAACCCAGGCTACCTCCCGCTCTCTTTTGCTTTTTTCTCTTGCACTCTGGCTTTTGCTCTCCTTTCTCTCCACCATGAGTTAGCAAACACAGTTACTCTACATGAGGTGCCTATACAGTACTGAGACAGTTTCCCACATTTTCTGTTGTGCAAATCACCTCAAACAAATGATTTAATGGCCTTAAAATACTTTTTGAAAAATGCAAAGTAAGTGCTCCAGGTACTATCATGATATATAACATATCTCTGAGCTGCAGACCCTCAAATAGACCCAGGAAAAGAGAATGTGTAGAAGAAATAAAAAAACACCATTAGGATTGGTATAAATATTTTTTAGTCAGAAGTCGGGAGATTCCCAGCAACACTCAGAGAGCAAGTCTACCCTTTCTTCACAAGAGAAACACGCCCTTCTCAGGACTTTCTTCTCTGCAAGTTCCTGGTTGTTAAGCTCACATATCTACAATTCCAAATGGAACTGTGGGAAATTCTTGGTAAGATTCAGGGCAGATTCTGGGGTCAGCCTGGACCTACTAGAACCACTTCATTTCCTTTATTCTATAGATATGCATTCCATCTTAGCCCTGTGCTGTGGGAAATGGGGAAGATAGCTGTGGAAGTGACCACTGCCCTTGTCCTCAGGAGGTTTAGACTCTATGCAGGACAAGAAAACATTGACAACATAAACAGGAAGCAAGAAAACATCAGTTTATAGGAGTTTCCATAAAGCAAATGGAGGGGTGGATGAGGGCAACTCAGGTTTGCCTTGATTGAGAGGACTGAAGAAAGCCTCTCTGAGAAGGGACATGAAGTTGACAACAAAGGACTTCTTAAGGGCTGAGACTCATTTCTTCCATTGTCCTTCTTTCCTGGGAAATATCTAACTGATCACGTGCAGAGAAAGCCAGCACCATGCCAGATTCTAACGCAAATTCTTTTAATAGAATTATTATGGAGGAAGTCATTTGTCCATCCACCACAGAGGGCAGAAGACCTCAGATGTGAACTGGCTAGGCAAGTTAATGCATCCAAAAGAAGTTCCTTGTGGCTTGAATCTGGCAAACTGAGCCATCAGGAAGGAACAGATCAATAGGGCCTTAGAGCCGGAGTGAGGAGGAGCTCATAGCTTGGACTAGGTGTGAGGGGAAAGTGGAGAGACACACGATCTGATTTAAGCATCAAAAATATCACCTTGGCTGCTTGTAGGAAACAGAGGGAAAGGTGAAAGGAGAGAGGAGAAAGCACAGCTGAAAGGCCATTCCAAACCAGAAAAAGGAGGAGGAGGGTTCGTGATGTGAGTAGGATAAAGAAGGCATTTCTTTCGAGGACTCCACAAATCTTTGGTGCTCAAAGTTTTTATTAGAAGACGACAACTTCAAACTGGGCTGGTGGAAGGTGATACCACTGTGCGCACAAGGATGAAGCTATTAGAGCCTCCAGCGGGGAGTGGGCAGCTGGAATGGCAGTGTTTTCCTAGCGTGTACCAAGAGCACTTGGATTGAGCATTAGAAGACCCGGCAACTGGGGATGGTGGCTCCAGAAAGTGCATGTAAGGACACTGTTGCAGCTTCTTTAGCTCTTAAAAGAAGATCAGAAGGGGC
>NDGN011231909.1:0-10941 GCA_002564285.1 Tympanoctomys barrerae
ATATTTTGTCATCCACTTCCATTCCACTCATTCTTTTATTCAGAGAGGGTCACGAGGTCAGCCCAGGTGAAGTGAATTCCTCCTACAACTTCATATGCAAGGAAGAAACAACAACGTTAGGGAATATATGGAAGGGAAAGCAACTGGCATTAGTCTTGCAAGCAACCTATCACAAAAGTGCAAGTCATTTAAAGATAGGAAACACAATGTAGTTGTTAATAACCAACTTATATAGGTACCATGGTAGGGGCTTCTCTAAGAACTCTGAACATATTATCACATTAACTCTTTTGCAACTCTAGAAGGTAAATAAAATAACTATCTGAATAGCACAAGAACTGACCAAAACCCGAGGCATAGAATTGTTGAATAATCAGCTCCAGCCCACCCAGCTATTGCGCTGCCCAGCCTATCTGGCTCCAGCATCTATGCCTCCAACCCTACCTGCTGCTGCTTCTTTTGTAAACATTTATTTTGAAAGTAGAGATTTGCCATTTAGTCTACACCAGCATAAAAGTCTCACTTGAGTGAAACCACTAGAACCTGACTTCTCACAATTTATTTGTTCAAACCATTAATAAGGAAAGTTGGCTTTTGTTACAGTATTGTTTGCTAGGTAGAAAGTTCATTCTTGCTTTAACTCTAAATGAAAAAGGAACTAGGCGGTTCAGATGCTTTTTGAAAGACCTAATCTCACATAACAGATCGGGAATACTTTTAAAGACACAAAACATAACAGGGTGTAGCTCCCCACTGATATCAAAATCATTGAGAAAGTAGTGTTGGCTGAATCTGCATCCTTTGATCACACCAAGATGAGCACTTTCCTCTTCTACCTACTAATGAAAAAGCCATATTCTAGATTTTTATTGTGATTTTTATGAGGATGAAACATAACAGTGAATGAAAGTATATCAGATGCTTTTATGATGTACAGAGCACTCCCACATAGCAAAGGATTATCCTGTTCAAAGGGTTATCAGTTATATTTTACCTAAATCTTATTATTATAATGATGAGAATGTAACGGTGCTGTAATATTGTTTGCCAGGTATTCTCGCAATCATGTAGTCCCTGAGGCTCAAGTTTTTGTTTCTTTTGGAATAAGAGAAGATATACAAGATGACCGAAAAGAAATGATGCCAAAAGCAAAGCAAAACGTAACGGTAAGATATTAAGGCATGTCTGCTTAGACCTAAAAAGGACATGAGGATGGGAAGTTATTTCCAAACTCTCTAGTCCAGTCCTTCACGCTCTTTAGGCATGAAGCTGAAGGTTAAAATTTCTCTGGCTTCCCATCACTTTTAGAGTGAAGGCCACTGTCCTTGGCTTTACTCTCTCTTTCCCACCGATCATGTACTGCTTTCCTATCTTTGCCCCTTCTCAAATTCTTTTCCTCTGTTCCTTCCTTCCTCTTCTTTGCCTAATTCCTTCTTACTCTAAACTTCACCATCCACACCCTTCCCCTCCCCCTCATTCCTCTGAAATGTATTCTCACTGCCCCAGCCGCTCATCCCTTCAGGCCCCAAGCCTGTCTCCTCAGAGCCTATTTCACACTTGCCTGCAGTGGCTCCCCAAGAGAGCTGACTTAACCTCCAAAGGGGCTCTTGGCACTGTCCAGAGGCATCTGGGGTTATCATGCCAAGGGGCATGCTGCTGAGACTGAGCGGGGAGAGGCATGGCTGCTGCTAAACCTCTACAATGTACAGAGCACCCCCACATAGCCAAGGATTATCCTGTTCCAAATGTCAATAATTCTTGACCTACGTTGTTATAAAATATGTCTAAGGGGAGAAAAGAAAGAATTGCTGTAAGTATCCAAGGGGAGGGAGATGCTTATGAACTCAATTGCTGTAATCATAACATGGTATAAATATGTATTTTGTCAATTATGCTCAATTAAAAAAGAAAATGCCAATAATGCTAAAGGTGAAAAAAATCCTTCTTTATCCTTATTATAATGATATATTTTAAAATTCTATGGGTCTAATTTATTTCCCCTATATGCCCTGAGACAAAATTATCTTCTTGCCAAGATTAGGTACTTTAGAAATACTAGTGAAATTATTTGTCCATGGTTAAGGGCTAGTGTTCATGGGAACTGAGCTTAGAGCCCTCCTCCCACTTCTTTATTCAGTGCTTTTCACATTGTGGGTTCATTTCATGTTTGTTTACTTTTGCATGGCCATATGTTTTGCACCATCAACTGTATAGTTCTGCTTTTAAAAAGACAGGCTTATTTATTCAACACAAACTAAAAAGGGTTTGTTTGTTCTGGAATACTGGGGATCAAACCCAGGGTTTTACAAGTGCTAGGCAAGTACTGTACCACTGAGCTACATTCCCCGTTAAACGTTTCTCTACAAGGCAAGAGTCCAAGATACACACCAAGATTCAAAGCGACATTGGGGCTGAAGGTGTCAAGAAGTGTAGAGCACGCAGTTATCATGGGGCAGGCCTTGGGGTTGGTCCCCAGCACCAAGAAGAAATAACTTAATTAAGCAAGCCAGCTAAATACAACAAAAGTACCTGGCATCAAGATACCAAAATAATTTCAGAATAAAAGATAAATAAATTATTTTTTTTATTTGTAGGATCAGCCTCACAGTTTTGTTTATACTAGGCAAGTGCTCTACTATCCTACCACTGAGGCACACCCCCAGGGAAAGGCTATTTCTAATAAGTAAATAACATGATGTCACTTATCCTTTTACTCCCTATATGTCTTTAAATTAGTGTTTAAATTTATAAACAGTGAAGCACAAATTGAATAAAAAAATCTAACAAAGTCTTAGTTTAGTCCAAGTACCAGAGACCTGTCAGACCATATAAATGTTCAAAACTCCTCTATACCTATAATTTTATACAAACAAATTAGAATACAGTATCATGGGCTTCACTGTGAACTTGGGTTACCCTTCACTTGTGCTGCTAGACCAGTCTTCTGACATTGTGTTCAATTTAGATGCTAGTCAAAGCAGATATTGTTAGTTTTTTTTCTTATATGTTCTCTAAAGTAATTCTTCCACTTTTCCCTTTTAACAAGCTGAGAAATGGAACAGCTTACGTCACATTTAATTCTGAAATGGCAATTAAAGAACTGTCGTATAACAGCTTAGCAGATTTAAATGACAAGTACCTTTATATTGCTGTAACAGTTGTAGAGGTTCCAGGTAAGTTTGTGTGTGTGTGTGTGTGTGTGTGTGTGTTGTGTGTCTGTGTATGTGTCTGTGTGTCTGTGTGTCTGTGTATGTATTAAACTCTCTTTTGGGAAATAGTTAGACAGCATATCAAAAGGGTACATGATTTCTACTGTTCCTTCACATTTGGTTTTCTTCCATGGTTAAATTTTACTTTTTGATAACATTAAAAATTTGTGTTAGAGCAGAGCTCTGCCACTGTGTAGTCACAGAGCAGGCCACAGGGTCCCTAGTGTCCGAACTGCAAAAATGGGACAACACTGCCCAGTTTATCTCCTAAATGTTTCTGCGGCCATCGACCTTGCTCATCTGCCATTCTAAGGTTCTCAGTTGGAGGGGACCAAACTCAAAATCAAATTATGTATGTAAAACTGTTTGATCTAGCACTGTGCAATTGCAAGCCATTATTATCAGTGTTTGGGTCTCCTTATTTGTGCAAGGATGCTC
Organism: Tympanoctomys barrerae; assembly: GCA_002564285.1. NCBI lineage: Eukaryota > Metazoa > Chordata > Mammalia > Rodentia > Octodontidae > Tympanoctomys > Tympanoctomys barrerae. Next base: position 3,648 of record NDGN011231909.1, read on the forward strand.
TTTAAAACCCTTTTTAGATATGAAATCCAGAAATTGTATCTAAAATTATAAGTGATAATATTTTTCTATAATGAATACAATAAAAATAACATATGTCATAGGGCTAGGGTGAAGGTTGGCAAAACACTTAAATAGTACCTACCCCCAGGCATGGTGGCACATGCTGGCAATGTCAGCTGCCCAGTAGGCTAGGTCAGGAGGGCACTAAGTTAAGTGCTAGAGCACTTTGCCTAGCATGCACAAGCCCTAGTGCAATCTCAAATTCTGGGGGAAGCAAGCAAACAAACAAATAACTGTCCCCTACTCAGTGCCATTTAAGTCTTAGACCTTCTTTTGCTTCCTTTTCTGACTACTTATCCCTCCTCTGTCTTCTCTTTTTTGTAAGTGTCCATCTATTGCTTCCTTAGCACTCCTTACTTCTTGTCTAGAGCTCTGAAGCCTCCTCCAATGGTTGCAGTTGTTCATTACTATGGCAAGTCAGACCAAAATTATGTTATTTCTAAGCTCTTGACTATATCATTCATTCTTTCGGGTTTATATTGAACATCCAACTAACCTTGCATAAATAATTCAATTACACTGAGCTCCTTTGGGTGCATGTGTGCGCACACGCGTGCGTTTGCGTGTGTGCGTGCGTGTGCATAAGAGTTAGATTCCCAAGAATGATTTCTAAGGCCTCTTTTAATTTTCTTCTTCCATAACAGGTGAATCAAACTATTATTCACGTATTGAACACTTGCATATAGCAGATTCCCGATAGTCTTTAGAGTGTTGCCCTAGCTATTATTTTTAATGTTATCTTAATATTTAATTTTTACTTTTGTTGTTCTGCAACTTATTTCAAATACCATAAGCTCAGTTTAAGCAATATTTTTGAGACACTTGAAGATTATTGCTGAATACATAGGCTTACAAATATGGATGATAAAATTATGGGGAAAAAACCAAATATGAATGATATATAATCCCAGCACTAATGTGGTTTATAAACTAACACCTAATGTAAGAGCATAAAGAACTGGTTTACAGATAGCTCAGCGGATTAAAGCACCTGCTTAGGCAGATGCAGGGACCAGGGTTCGATCCCTGGCCTGCCTTACCAGCCCCGCCCCTAAGGCATGCTAGGATGGCACCTGAGACTGGGCGTGGTGGCCCACACCTGTAATCCCAGCTCTTGGGAGGCTGAAAACAGGAAAGATCACTATGAGTCTGATCTATGTAGTGAGACCCTATAGACCCTGTACTAAATACATTTTTAAAAAAGACAGTTACAAGAAAGTATTCTGTGTGCACTCCAGTTAATGAACTTAACGTTAACTTACTGAGCTTCTGAAGAATACAGCGGCAGGGTTGTCATGAACTTGGTCAGTCCTAGCGGATGTAGGGTTTGAAGGCAGGCGTGGTGCATAGATTGAAGCAGGGCTGCCTCCACAGCCAAAAGGAAGGAACATGAAGGCTGGTCATTAAGAACGGCAGATCCGTCAGTTTTGCTGCAGTATAAGATATGTGTAGGGAGTGTTAGGGATGTAATGCTGGGGAGGAGTTTGAGGCTATGCAAACTTCCTCTGTTATTCTTAAAGTATTACTTAATTTTTAACCACTGGATAGCAATACTGTGGTTTCTCCAGGGGGCCCTTAGGGTTCTTTCTATATCAGGCTCTTTTTCTAATTCTTTTCGATTTTTCTCTACATCTCTGTGTTCTAATGGTGAACTCTTGAAAGCTCTGTCTCTGCCTACCTGTCTCCTCTTCTTTCTCTCTTGAATGTAGTCAACTGAAACTCAGGCCACTGTTGTAAAATGGTGTCCCTCTCAACTTCTGCAAGGGCGTCTCTACACAGAGACTCCGGAAACTCCTCAAGTCCAACCTCCTCCGCACACCCCCTTCCTCACCAAGAGCCACCATCTACATACTGTTGGAAAAGGCTAAGTGCAGGAGGGTGATTGCACAAAGGAGCTCAAGGCACACAGTGACAGCATAGGCAACCCTTCAGATCGTTAGACTTCTGAAAAGCGCTAACATGATGCTTGCTGTTTCCTTAGGTGGATTTTCCGAGAAGGCAGAAGTACGTGGCATCAAATACATCCTCTCCCTCTACACATTGAATTTGCTCGCTACTCCTCTTTTTCTGAAACCCTGGATTCCAATTTCCATCAAGGTAGGTGGGGCCGGGGTGAACCCTGGCTATTCACCTGGCTATGCCTTCATCCTTTTCTATGTATGGAAAACATGGTGGTGGTAAATGGGAAAAGGGCCAGAGAGGCACATGACAGAGGAAATTCTCCTTCAGAGGCAGGGAGGCATGGAAATGACAGGCCAGCTGCAACCTTGGGAGAGATTTCCACCTGGAGGGCACGTGCTGGTTTTAAGTAAGATAGCTTTGTGTTAGGCATTCCTTGAAGACATGTTATTGTATTACATTATGTGTAAACAAAAGCCCTTAAACCAATAATATGAAAACTACAACATTTAAAATAATTTCATGGAAAGTTCTTAGAAAGGCTTAAGCTAGAGCTATGACTTTAAAAATAGGTCCTTTTTTCTCACCATTTTGAAAACCTCTCCGGTACTTCTCTGTGTAGATACATGTCTGCATTTTCTGATTTGTCTCTGTAGAATTCTGGCCTCATATGTTTCAGTTTTGCTTTCTGTCTTTTCCTTTTTGGCTTTCTCTGTCTCTGACTCTTTTTTTGTCATTTTCCCTCTTCTTTTCCTTTCTTAAATGTTGATCATATTGATTAAAATGTTCCTTTAATTTTATATCTATTATTTTAAATATTGTATTATAAACCATTACATATTAGAAAACTTACAAAATGGCTATTTCTATTTTTTGCTTTTAACTTTTGAAAGCCTAAAACATATTTTTTGAAAAATGTATTATTTTTAAAAATGAGTATGTGGTTAACTCTATATTTTCTGGTTGCTGTATCCACGGTTTCTGCTACTCATGGATTGAATATGTAGATAATTTTTTCTTGTCATTGTCCCTAAGCAACACAGTATAACAAAAATTCATATAACATTTATATTGTATTAGGTGTAAGTAATCTAGAGGAGAGGGAGAATACGAGTAGGTCATGCTCAAATGCTATGTAATTCTCTAAAAGGGACCCTTGCTTTGCAGTTTTACCTAAGGGATATGAGCATCATTAAATTCTGCCCTTGTGGTGTGTATTAGAGCCAATCCCATGGATTTCCATAGCAGGGGGCCTGGCCCTAGCTCAGTTGTTTAAGTGGCTGCTTTCATAGAGCTGTCAGCCTCAGGTTGCCTCAGTTCGATCCCCACAACACTCCAGCCAGCCAAAAGTGCCCTGAAGGCATTCAAGGGGAAAAGCCAAAAAAAACCCTCTTCTTCCATGGATTTCCAGGGATGACTGTAATTAAAGTTTGTAATTTATTACTTACAGTGTTGCTGGCTTATTGAAAAAAACATTTACTATGCCTCAAGCAAGCTTGGAATTTACACGTAGTTTCTTACATATTTATATTATATTATATCATATCATATTATATTATAGGTAATATATATTATGTGTATTCTATATATCATATATATTATTTATATACAATGTATAGTCATATTTTATAAAATACATATAGTGGCATGAAATATATAGAACTAATTTAAACATCATATATTTTATATCACATATGAAAATAATTTATTTGCAGAATTTATGCATCATATATTATTATATGTATGTACTGTGGTAGAAGTCAAGAAAGAAAATGTATCCGTTTAATGTTTCCCAGATCCAAAAGAATCATCCCCAATTGCTTCATCTTTTCCTTTATCCCACTCTCATCCAATTAAAGAAATACATAAATTCATAAATTAGATAGTAGACAATCTTGTCACACTTATTTGGTTGATAGAATATTTACATTCTGAGCTAGGTTGATCAAGGAATTAAGTTCAAGAATAATTAAATAAAATGGAACCCTTCTATGACTTGAGAACTCAGTTCACATTACTGAATTAAACATAAGTAATTTATATTTTGAGAGAGGAAAGGAAAATGAAAGATGTGATGAGCTGTTGAAATGGATTTGCATTGTTCTGTAAACAGGTACAAGTTAAGGGTTCACTGGACCAGCCGGTAGGAGGGGTCCCAGTCACCATGAATGCACGAACAGTCAATGTAAGCCAGGAGACATCTGACTTGGAACCAAGGAGAATATTAACAAGTTTCACCAATGGAGTGGCTGCATTTTTGATTACTGTGCCATCTGGAGTGACAATGCTGGAATTTTCGGTGAGCTAAATTCTCCTGCTATAGTTCTAAGATGATGTGTACTTTTTTTTTTTCCCAGTACTGGTAATTGAAACCAGTGTTTTTTCACTGAGCTACGTCCTTATGCCTTTTTAAAAATGTTGAGACAGTGTCTGTCCAGGTGAGCTCAAACTTGTAAGGCTTCTACACCAGCCCCAGAGTGCTGGGATGAGCAGTATGCACCGCCATGCCCAGCTTGATATGTACTTTCTGACTACATAATTCGGCTAGTGTGCAGAGCAGATGTGGCAGATTTATACAGGAGTCCAATCAGCTTTTCCACAGCATGCATTAAGGCAAATGAGTACACGAGACCACCTTCTGATCTGTTGAACAGTCCTTGAGAAAGACTAATCCGTCCATTTTTGTTTGAGAATTAACTGTAAATTTTCTTTTACACTGACAAGACTTTATTAGAATCTGGAATATAGATACATATATAGCAGTGACCATCAACTGTAGTAATATCCTCCCTCCCCCACACACTGTTTATCTATGTTTAGGACCACAAAGGGTTCAAATGTGGAAGCATACCTTCCTTAAAGGAAAGTATAAAGCACTCTCCTGTTCAGTCTGATTAATCGTCTTTGTCAGCATATAATTCTCAATTTCAAAAGAAACACAAATAAGTTGGCAATGCAAGTCAGTAGCAGCACCCTGTAGACATTCACTGTCTTCTCCCCAGCACATACTAAGTACTCAGGCACCATGCCAAGAGCCTTATGAAGAACGTATTTAATATCTACTTAATCAGGAGCGTGAGCTAGAAAACACTATCTCTGTTGTTTTGTGGCTAAAGAGAGTGATGCTTCTAACATCTCTTTGATGAAGTAACTTATCCAGAATTAATCAGGGTGCCATTGGAAGGCAAAACAATGGACATGTGACATCAGACTCAGAGCTGGGGACCTTCCTGCTGTCTGGATGTAGCTATCACAGCCATGTTACCATGTCTGCTCCACGCTGTATTCATAAGCACTTCTCCGTGTTGCCACTTCACCGTGAACTGGGCTAGCGCTGCCTCCTCACCTCTTCCCTTCTGCCCCAATTCCTGTATCACACGCCTAAAAAAGAAACTCCCATCTTACCGTACTATTTAAGAAGCATGTCAGTATTTCTTGCTGGAGCATCCCCTCTCTTCATTAGACTTTTCACCATGCCCACAAATTCCATCATTATTTTCCAGGCTTTGTAAAGTTATTTGATACCAGAGTAATGGAGGGTGGATTTTTGTTGTTGTTGTTGTCTTTAGCATTTGTGAACTTTAGAAATTTATAAAGCAAAGAGTTAAAGGCTGTGTTTTATAAAAATGCTACTCATGACCTATTTATGTTTTTGAAATTTTCCTTTTCAGGTCAAAACTGACGCCCCACACGTTCCGAAAGCAAACCAAGCTAGCAAACATTACCAAGCGGTTGCATACTCATCTCCTAGCCAAAGTTATCTTTCCATTATTTGGGCTTCAAACACTCAGGCTGTGCATTTGAGAGAATTTCTGAGGATTATTTTCAGTGTTCAAAGTCCATATATTCACAACATAACTCATTATAATTATCTTGTAAGTACAGTAATGATACATTTACATCTTTTACCCAACCTGGAATTCCCTCTCTCTCTCTCTTATAGAGAAGAATTAGAACACTCTGACATTTCCATTTACAAAATTGTTTATAAGATCATCTAATTTGAATCCCAGCCTTTCAAAAACCCTTGATAATAGGGCATGATTTTTATAATCATTTCACAAATGAGGAAAAAGAGCAACAGAGAAGTTGTAAGACTTATCTAGTTCAGATTTTTTTAATATGAACTGAGGACCATTAATTCCTGGCCTGGTAACTCTTGATAATATAAAAAAAGTGATTAAATCACACCACCTCTGCCATAGTTCATGGCCAAAGATTATATGGCAGCACCTAGTTGAAAAGTGTGCATTTGACTGGCACCAATGTGGTACCTAATCCCGCTCTAAAGAACTGTCACGCTATATCTGTTTCATTGCTATTCAGCAGCATCCTTATTGCATCACTGCTATTAAGCTGGAAGTGGATCAGTCACATGTGTGGTGAAACCTAGGAAAGAATAAAAAAAAAAAATGTGCAGAGCTTCCTGACAATAGCCAAAGAGGGAAGTGAATTATTCGAATGCCCCAGCCAAAAGAGGATAATGACTTCTTCAACATTTTTGCAGAAGAAAATGAGGGCTGCAGAAATTTTTGTTATTGTTGTTTGCTATTTTTAGTACCAGGAATCAAACTCAGGACCTTGCACTTTCCAGGCAGGTGCTTGTGGCACCTACCTCAATCCCAAGCCTACAGAAAAATATTGACAGATGACAAAAACTGTTTATATACTACATACCAAAACCACATACACAGCCCTGCTTGCTGAGAACAATTTAAGGGACCCCTGAAGATGCTTTGGCTTCCTGTCATTTTTGCTTAACCCGAACCTCAAGTTAGAATCTAACCCATGGCTTCAAAACTTAACCCCCAAATAAAATGCATTCTACTTACCCATCTATTTTTAATTAACAAAACAGGAGATTTTATAATGGAATATGACTTGAAATACATATAAGTATTAATTTTAGCTCTACAATTTCCTAGACATATGATTTTGAACTAAATCAGTATGAACTAAAAACAACTTACCACAGCAATGTTTATAGCAGCACAATTTGTCACAGCTAAATCTTGGAAACAGTCCAAATGCCCATCAACTGAGGAATGGTTTAAAAAGATGTATTTTTGTATGATGGAGTACTACTCAGCTTTAGAAAAGATAAACTTGAGGCTTTTATAGGTAAATTGATGCAAGTAGAGACCATACTCATAAGGGAAATAAATCAGATCCATATGTACAAACATCATATTGTCTCACTAGTGTAAGAACCTGAAAGAGTAAATAAAAATGTAATAGATAACTGTGAAGGGGAAAGAATCTGTTCAAAAGGAAGTAACAACTGGAATGAGGAAAAAGACGAAAGAAAAAAGGGAGGGTAAAAAGATATATCTGT
>NDGN011231912.1:0-11844 GCA_002564285.1 Tympanoctomys barrerae
AAGAACAAGGGAAATATCAAGAAGGACAAAGTACCTGTTCTGTAATAAGAGGAGCACTACATCTTCAGTGAGAAGACCTAACTTCAGACTGGGCGTGGTGGCACACCTCTGCAATCCCAGCACTTGGGCTGAAGTAGGAGGGTAGGTATAAATTCAAGGCTAGCCTTCACTACGTACTGGGGAAAAGAAAGCCAGGCTTCAGTGGCCTACTAGCGATACGGATTTTAGAAACTCCTGAACCTCATTCTGTGTCTCTGACCTTTCTGGAAAATAGGGCATACTATCTGAAAATACAATGAATTATGAAAATATGTTTGACATATGGTGGACTCCCAGTTGCTTGTGTAAAACCAGTCAAGAAGAATAGCTTTGAAATACACTTACTCAGGCTGGATAGCTCAGCAGTCTTAAGTGCCTGTCTGACAAGCACAAGGACCAGGTTTGATCCCCCACTACCAGCACTATGTTGTGCTGGTCCCAGAACCCTGAGCACACTGTGCCAACCATCGAAAATGGGCATGGTGGTGCACACCTGTAATCCCAGCACTGGGGAGGCTGACACAGGATCACTACAAGTCTGATCTGCATAGTGAGACCTTGTACTAAATGAAAGATTGAAATACACTTACTCAACAAGGTAAATTATGTATATATTCATTGACAGAGGATAACTGCCTCATCAGCTCATGGCACATTGGGATTTTATCAATGATGTTAATGATTGGTTTTACTACTGTTCCTAAGTATACCTAAGCTGCTCCAGCCTGAGGATGTGTGGACATGACCACTGCTGGTGGCACTGGCTGTCCTCACTGGCATACTACAGGACGCCATGTTTCAGGGGCCCTCTACAGGATATCTGGATCTGCTCAGGCCCCCGTGATTGCTGCATGATGCTCTTGGCTGCTGCCCCATGGGCATCACCCAGCCTGAGGGTGCTCTGCTCCATGAGCACTTTCCTTCCAGAAATCCTCGCTGACTGGTCAGATCTAAAGCCTCCAAGCTGAAAAGTGGATTTTCCACTTGTGGAGAACAGTGCCTCTCTGAAAGTAGAAATGAGAATGTGGGTGTTTCAGGCCTCATGTTTTGGTCACAGAGCTGGAAAAGTCCTCTAGTTCCCACCCTGCACTTGCCCCCCAATTCAATGGTGTTTTCTTAGGCAAAAACAAACTAGACCTTTGCTTTGCTCTTTAGCAAATTCCATCTGCTCAGTTATTTTACTTGGTGTATAGCTTAGATGGTCACTGCCACTGCGGTTTGCAGTCTTGACTTGCCCATGTTCCATCTCTGGCTTTGCAGTGCTCACGCCCTGCTTGTTGAGGTTGGAGAGAGACCCTCCTCTTTTATCATAACTCTGAAAGGTGCTTGTAGAGTATTAAAGTACTTGACAAAAATCAATATAATGATATCAGGATACGGGTTTACAGACTCCTTGGGGATGTCAGACCAACAATTAAATTAAAATCAGGTCTTGTTTTGGCTCTTGCAATGTTTCTCTGGCTTCTGGGCCTGCTGGGTTTCTGTGCCCTGGGCTGTCTTGTAAAAGCTCTTTGAGAAGAGCCCAGATTCCAATTTCCCATTAACTTTAGTGCATCCTGCTTACCTCAAGCAAATGTGAGGCTGGAGGAGTCCTAGAAAGGAGCTATTCAGCAGGGATTGTGTTTTTTAGCACAGTCTCAACTGCCAAGCCAAGTATAGTATTTGCTTACTTGGTCAGCCCTGTTTATGTAGAGGGATAGCTGCGATAAAGTTCAACTCAGTATTTTTTTAATCAAAGGACATTTTAAAATAAAAGAAATCCTGCCTTGAAATTTCAGTCTTCCAGTCTCACTTGGTTTCCAGGTGGGTGGTGATTTAAATAGAATATTTATCCTCAGCTAGGGCCTGCTAAATGGATCCCAGAAGCATCAAGTCTGCCTCCCTAGCCATCTGAACAGTTAACGGTATTTAATGAGTGACATCTTGCAGTCTCTGGGGCCAAGAGAGGTGAAAGGGAATCTTAGGCAGTTATTGGCTTCCAAGTAAAACAAAGGAGATCTCCAGAGCTAGAAGACTACCAGGTTTTCCAAACTTGGGAACCTGTAGACATGCATTAATTGGCATTAAACACAATGCTTCAAGGAAGTTCAGAAGCTAATTAATTATAGGTGGTCATACAGAAGGATGTGAATGCTTTTTTCCTACCAGCTCCATCAGCATGGACTGCTGGAGGCTCTGCTAATGGGGGCTGAATAACGGGGTTGGTCCCTAAAGGGACAGAATTTTTCCTCTATTTTCTGTCTCCAGAGTTGCTCACTAACTTGCAGATGAAAAGCACTCTGAAGGACAGAAGGAGAGAATTACCTGATTTCCTATGCTACTTATGCTCCTTGTCCTACTTCTGTGGCTCTGCTGTCTCCTTGACTTTGGAATTACTCCGGTTGCCTTCCAAAAATGCTCTCTTTACTTGAGCTACTACAAATTGAGTTTCTGTTACTTGAAACTAAGAGACCCATAACCAACATAGCCTTCCATGTCCTGGCCTCTGTTTGGCTTTCCACTGTCATGCCTAACACCCTGGCCTTGGGTTTCATGCTGACAGTCTGGCTATGCTCTACTCTGGTTGCTGCTTTCGCTCCTATCGTTCCCTCTGCTGAGAAACTTTCCATTTCCCTTCACCTGGCTGAAAGGGGCTCTTCCTAGAGACCCCAGTCCAGGAAGCCTTCCCTGTCACCTATCATTAAGGAAGATTTTATTTCTGTGTTTGTGTCTGTCTCACATTCCTTGGACAAGGAATAAGTCTCTCTCACCTTTATGCCCCAGGGCTTGTCCCAGTGCCTGGCACACTTAAACAAATAGGCACTTTAAAAATGTGTTAAAATTTAGGAAAGTATAAAGGATTTTCACTTCTGTAGGAGAAGTGAAAGCAAAAGTAGAAGAACAGAGGCACCCTATAGGTAGATACGCACAGAAGATTCTAAAACAATGGTACTCATAATGTACAGTAAGAAACCTAAGAAGGACAGTGGAGAGAGTGATGCAGTTGGAATGGAATTAAATCCTCCCTTCTTGCCGTCACATCTCTGCCTCTCATTCTACCAACGCCATTGCATTTGACACACCAGTATCAGTTGCAATTATCAGTGACTTAAATTTAAAGGTTATTCTCTGGATTCCTTGTCTTTGTGTGGATTCCTTGCTTATGTGTAGATTAATGAGAAGGGACCATGGAAACCACTGGAAAATAAGTGGGCCAGGATCTGGTAACCAGAGAATGCAAGTCTATCTGAGCAAGTCAAGACAAAGGTCTAAGGAGATAGCATTGAGAGTGAGACTTGTGGGATGCACAGGAATTACCCAAGAGACAGTGGGGCCTGTCGTATTCAGGGATCCACACTGACTACAGATTAAAATTGCTGATCTTAAACTAGAACAGTACAACTGTAAGGAGAATCTGGGTGCATGATGGGGAAAGTGGAGTTGACATTGGACAATCATGGACTCTGTTTACATTGCATATTTATCCTGGGAGTACACTTTGTGGAATGGTACATATATTTTAAATATTACAGTTTACAAGAGTACTCCCCAGGCAGCCACGTGGATTATTTTGTGTGCCGCTGCTATAAGCAGCAAGGTGGTTAAGTGTACAGACTCGGAGGCTGAGTGCTTGAGCTTAATTTTTAGATCTATCTCCTACTGACTCTATGACCTGGGTGAGCTACCTGACCTCTGTGTGTTAGAGGAAGGATTTGTAAAATGAGAATATGAAGAATGTCTCTCTTAGCAAATTATAGGGGTGAGCGAGCTAATAAACGTGCAGCCTTAGGCCAGTATCCAGTTATGACAAACATCACCATTAGGCTAACTACAATTTCATTTCTCTGGAGGTTTCTGCAATTTCCTGTCCTGCCCTTTGTGCATATTCTCATGATAGTAATTATATGATTTCAATTTTGCATTTGTTTGTGGTTTCCCACTGGACTCTAAATCCCACATAGGCATTAAATGAATAAATGTCTTTTTCCAGACCAATTGAATTCATGCTGTCAAGCATATTTCCTACTTAATACATTTATATATTGTAATCTCGGGAAATCTACTCTTAGGATTTTGACTGGAAAAAACCACTATTACTTGGAAACTTCTTTTAGGCTGAAAAATCCTTGGACACACGAATATTGTCTTTTCTATAAACCAATGCTGGCCTCCTGAGACAGCTTTATGAAGGTTTTTGTTCTGTTCAAAGGAGTTATTTAAAGAGTCCAGAGAAGTAGGAAATACCTGCATCTTGTCGGTTTGGCCAGAAATTTCTAGCAGAGCCTTGTTGCAAAACATTGAACCTTAGCAAAGAAACTTGTGCCAAAGGGCCTTAATTCCTGTGAGGCAGGAAAATGAAACTCAGTGGAGTCTAGACATCACGAGCTCCCAGAGAGGACAACTTGATTGTCCTTGCCCATTTCTGCTGCTTGACCTTGAGGATACGGGGCATGGAAGAGATTTTTCCTTTGAGAGCACTGAAGAGAAGACAGTTGTCTTGGGAGATTGGCCCTGGAGCCTGGCAGGTGCTCAGGAGTGGCAGAACCAGGTGGACTGGGGCTGGGGAAGGGCTGGGTGTTCTGACCCCAAGAAAAGGAGGGATTGTCAGATCCAAATGCAGTTCTGCGCCTTCCTGCCTGTGCAAGCTTCTGGCCTGGGTTTCTGCTTTTGCAGATTGAAGGCTTAACAAGATTGTTTCTAAGGAACTAATTTGAGGTTTGAGATTGTCCTCTTGCCTCCACCTATGCTGAGCACAGTTTGGGTCACTCGAGGTATGTTGTGAAGATCCATTATCTTCAGAACCTACTCTGCAAAAGTTCATTCCATACAGCCCCGTTCCTGACCTCAGGCTTCCTCCTGGGATGCAGGGAGCATCTCTGCTGTCAGCCTGCTCCAGCAGTTTCTGTCTCTTACCTTCTTGCCCATGTTTCCACTTTCTCTCTTGCATCCTCCCAAGTGGACACTATCTGTTCTGTCAGTCCATGTATCTTAGCTTAGGGGATAATCCTGTTCTTTGTACCTGATGTCCTGCCAAACCATCCCCTTCCTTCTTCCTTTAGGTGCCTTGAAGATGTGGCCTGAGGTTGTTTTCAGCCTTGTTTTCATCACTCCTGTCTCCTGTCAACCTCCTGGTCACTCTTCTTTGCCAGAGATGTCAGGCCTTGGACTGCTGATTTTCTCTCCATCCCTACTCCATGCCTGGCAACTGGAACATCTACACCATGGCTCTGAGGGCCTCAGAGGCTCCCAGCTACTCCACCCTCACTTCTTGGGTTCCTTCCTCCACCCAGCACACAGGCAAGTATTTGTCAGCAGCGTGTGGACTGTGGGTACCCTGCTGACCATGTCACTGATTTTTCCAAGCTGGGGCGCTTTTATGAATGAAAGAAGACATCAAAATAATTAACATCACATTATTTTTAGAAAAATGTACTTAATGCTAATAAATTGGTTTTTATGTTAAGGCCCTAAAAAATACCATTGTCCTGCCACATTCTTGTGTTCAACCAACCTCAGATCAAGAATATTTAAAAAGAAATCTCTACACTGGACATCTGCAAGACTTTTTTCTTCTCACTCCTTAAACAATGTAGTAAAACTCCTACTTACTTAGTATTTACATTGGATGCCAAAAGCTATTGTGAACATGATGCCGTGTAATACAAACAGCTTGGACATCTGAGGGCTTGGGTATCCACAGAGGATCTTGGAATCAAATTACTATGGAGACTGAAATTATGTTGAAAACCATTTTCCTAAATATAATCAAAAAGTTAAAATAGCATACATGTGTGACTGAAGCAATGCTGAAAACTCCGTTGCATGAATTATTATCCTAGTCAAACATATTAGTAGGATCATTGGTCCCAGTACTTAAGTTTTTAAATTCGTTTCTTAGCTGTCTGCCACAACTACAGTACTACTGGTATCTTTCTGAAGAATTTCCTTTTCAAAAACTTGTCTTCATATTTTGAAGTGTTGAAGCAAAAAGTGTTGGCAATTTTCTTCAAAATAAATTTATGATTAACAAATTTGAAATGGCAGGCATCCTTCATTGATTCTTTCCTGTAGACTACACTATTTTTAATTGAGAATATTCCCTCTCCAGTCCTCTCTAGGAGCTAAGAGATTTGGTAGGCTCTGCAAATTCTGCTCAATAAGTGACATCTCAATTCTATTTTTGGGTGTGTGTGCGTGTGTGTCACTACATAGATCAGACTCAGTGATCCACCTGTGTTCAGCCTCCCAGATAGCTGGGATTATAGGTGCATGCCACCACGCCCAATCTCAATTGCCATTTCAGCGCACCCAGGGGCAGGGCTGGCACAGCTCACCTGAGATTAACTCCAGCTTCTTGGTCTGCCTATGCGGGCGCTTTAATCCGCTGAGCTATTTGGCCAGCCCTCTGACTATTTTGTTTCAATTATTGACACATACTGTCCCTTTTCCTCATTTTGAGGTAGCACTCTTCAATACACATTTTTATAAAACATGATTTATCCAATAAATCACATTCATTTAAGATTTTGGAAAAAAAAAAGATTTTGTTTACCTATTTCCTGATTGCACATGCATTTCACACCCTGATAAGCAAATCCTTGGAAAAGGAAGTAAATAATTCTTCAACCAAACTCCTCCCAGAATATTCTAATGCCAGAAATCAATGATAAGTGATATCTCACTGAAATATCCAGGGCAAATGCTAAACCGGATGGACCCAACACAACCGGCACGGAGATTCTCCCAGGAAGCTGCTTGAACACTAAACCCTCACTGGCTCTCAGGCACAAGGATCACCAGTGAGGCCATCAGACATAGCAGTCCTCAGGCTCCAAGCCCACCAACCCACATTTCACAGGTATGGGGACAGGACCTAGCAATGAGGAATTTGGTCCCCCAGTGATTCTGTCGCCTCATGTACTACCTTTGGGCAAGATCCACTCAGTCCTCTAGGACCAAAGTGTTACAGTTGTTCTGAGCTTCAGGAAATAGTGAGAGGAGGGCAAATCAGGAGAGGCTATGCTGCTGCCACACTGTGTGAGCCCCTACAGGTATGTGGTGTGGTCCTCATGGGCCAGGAAGATCGAAGGGTAGCCTCCCCACAAATCCTGTGACTACTACATATCACACCATCAGAAAGTATCAGGTAATCCTTTTATATGTTTAATTAAGCAACTTCTACATCATCATGATGAAATGAAACTTGAGGAATAAAGAGTTCTCATGAGAAAGAAAAATTTTTAAATTTTTCACAAAAGGTTGATTTTAACCTAAGTGCTGCATTCTCTTCTAAACACACATTCTGGAAACAGCTCTCAAAAAATAAAGGTGTGAGCACACTCAAAATGATACACAACTTTGGCTTTCTCTATACACTGATAACTATCACTCTAACTCCAAATTTTCAAGTGTGACAGCCATGATAGTAAAGGACAACAGCAATGCATCTGTTTCCCAAGCCCCACCCCAGCCTCACCACCCTGCATGTGCCCTGAAATGCTATCTGGGCATGGTCCCAAGAGTCAGTCAGGAAGGCAGCACTTGCCAGCTTTTGCCTGCTCTGAGTTCAGTTCCGAGGCTGTGAGTTGAACTCCATACAGATGTTCTGGATGATCTTGGGAACAGATGTGTAGAGGTTATCAAACTCATCCACAAAGAAGGAGTGGTTCCTGGCAGGGTGGGTAGCAATGATGTCTAGTTCATCCTGAGCAGCCCACGCAACGCCTATGGCATAGGTGATCACTCCTGTGGGGACAAAGATGAGATGAAGCAAATGTGCCCAATGGCAGCACTGCTAATGAATCTTGTCCTGTTTCTTGCCCTATCCTGTCAGGGCTACCAGACCCACAACCAGAAATGTGCTTGTCAAAGCAAAGCAGCAGGCCAACCCCTGTGTCCTGGAATTCAGACTAAGTATGGCCACTCATTCTGCCATTTATTCAACAAATACTTTTGAGCATCCAGTCTCTGCCAAGAGAACACAGTAGATACAGTAGTTCTATCAGGAGTTTATAGTCTTCTGGAGAGAAAAAGGTGACCAAAAAATGAAGTAAGTACATGGTAAGGATTGCATGTATGGGACAGAAAGATAGAGGACCAATGTGTGTTGTCAAACTCATCTATAAAGGAGTGGTCCCTGGCAGGGCTGGTGGCGATGATGTCCAGTTTGTTCTGGGCAGGCCACACACTGCCTATGGTATAGGTGCATTCTTGTGGGGAGAAAGATGACATACAGCAAAGATAGTTGGGGACAAGTGAAGCTTTTGCTGCCACATATGTCATATGGTATATTCCCACTCCTATGTGGAGAGCCAAACAAAACCTCAGAGCCTTTGAGGCATTAAAGGCCAGTTCATGATCTTTTTAGCTATAAAAGATTACTGCTTTTCATTTGACATTTTTACCTTTTTTGAGACGTTCTCACTAAGTCACCCAGGCTGGGCTCAAATTTATAATTTTCATACCTCAGTCTCTTGAGTACCTGGGATTAGAGGCTCACTGAACCAAGACCTCATTGATATTACTGTTTTAATTGGATCGAATCACTTGAGGCTGGAGGATGATGTTATAAACTGTCACTTTCAACCTCATTCCAAGTGCAAAAATTCTGTCTCCAGGGTCCCAGCATCTACTCCGTCACCACAGTGAAGCGAGGGTTTGAAGACAAGAAAGAGGGTAAATGGCAATCTTGCAGGCTGCAGGAGGGCCAGAGAAACTGTGCTCACTGGATTAAGAAAAACAGACCCAAGTCATTGGTAGGTCAGTGAGGGCAGCTTCAGGGGTGGAAATGCCAAAGAAACCAAATGAATTGCTGTGAATTGCAAGTGAAAAAGAAGGGACACCCTCAGACAATGGACTTCTACCTAGAGCATATAACTGAAAAAAGTCAGATCCGCCCCAAATTCAAATACCTAATCCAAAGTGGGATGAGTAAGTATACATTTCTCAGATGAAGAAATACAAATGGCAAATAAATATGTGAAAAAGTGTTCAACATTATTGGTCATTCAAGAAATGTAAATTAAAACAACACTGAGATTCCATCTCACCCCAGGAAGAATATCTATCATCAAGAAATCGATCAATAACAAATGCTAGAGGGGGGTAGGGGGGAAAAGGAATCCTTCTTCACTGTTGAAGGGAGTGTAGACTATGCAGATCAGTCTGGAGAGTCCTAAAAAACTAGGATTAGAGGTCTCATTCAACCCAGCTACTCCCTTTCTGGGTATTTTCCCAGAAGAATTAAAACATACCACAGTGATGTGTGTGCACTCATGTGCATAGCAGCACAATTTGTCATAGCAAAATCTTGGAAACAACCCAGAGCCCATCCACTGAGGAAACGGTAAAAAAGATGTAGTATTTTATACAATGGAATATTACTCATCTATAAAGAAGGATAAACTTGAGACATTTATAGGGAAATGGATGTGACTTGAGTCCATACTTATAAGTGAAATAAACCAGTCTCACACAAACATCATATTTTCTCCCTCACGTAAGAAGCTGAAAGAGTAAGACCCCAAATATACAACAGATATTGTGAAATGGTAAGTGTGATGAGTTAATGTAAAACTAAATGTAAAAAATCACTCTGTTCAGCTTTCTGTGACCCTGCTTCCTTGTAAGACCACAAAGAGGCTTGGTGTACTGTCGATAAACCATCAATAGACTGTGAGTTCCCAGAATAGACCTCCAAATTAAATCAAAGTAGAGGTCAAAATGCTTCTAACTGTACAAAATAACTAGAGTGTTGCTAACCAACTGAAAAGCATTGCTGTGGTAGTCAAGGTCACGCATATGCAGATGTATGTTAAAAGAGAACTAAACAATGCTCCCAGAAAAAATGTATGCCGAGCAATGGTCACACTGTCCCTAAAGGTACTGTTCTATGCTAAATAACAAATTTGTTTGCCAAACAGAATATAGTTTCTAACTTTAAAACCTTTACACTTCTAAGGCTTCGGGCCATTTGTCCCCTCCTACGTGAGTATGGTCAAGTGGTCCCAGGCCCGTTAAATTTTAATATTGGATTCTGGTTTGGTTTCCTATGTTGAGAACCCATAACAGTGAGAAAATGTCAAAAGGAAAGAGAAACTGGAATGGGAAAAGACAAAAAGAAGGAAGGGGAAATATATAATCATTGAAAGGGTAGGTATGTGCTTATATTGCTTGATCAGTTTTTCATGCCTATATCTTGATTGTGAACAATTATTTCAAAGATAACAATGCACCATGTACTGAGCATTGTTCTCTCCTACAATATTGTTTTGAAATTTTACACCATGATTTTTATTATTTTTCTTCTCTTTAAAATGAAAGAAGGGACAGTGTTGGGATAGCACAAGTAGCTAATCCTTTCCAGAAGTTTGGCCATGGAGGGTGGAAGCAAGTATTAACTGGAGCCGAACAGGGGGTCAAAGAGAATTGTTTATTTTGGGTAAGGGACGGACTTGAGCATATCTAAAGGTGAACAGGCAAGAACATAGTGGAATAGAGCATATACTTGACTTTACAAAGTCTTTGGCCGGCCAGAGCAGGTACATGAGATAGCCAGGAAACAGAGGGCAGAGTTTGGGGGGGCACTTGCCCCTCACCCCCAACCCCAGCACACCAACACAGGCCCATCTTGTTCCCACGTGTTCTGGGTGCCCTGTCCTCCTGACTCAAGAGCCACCCATCCCTGGTATGGCTTTTGCCTAACCTGCTTTGTAATTATAGACCATTAAGCTGTAATGAAGCTACTTTCTTTCCTCCACTCCCCACTTTCTCTCCTCTGAATATTGTCAGGCTTGGTCACTGAGTGCAGCAGTTCTGAACTTAAGAATGCTGTCAAAGGCCAGCATGATAGCTCAGTGGACTAAAGCACCTACTTAGGCAGAGCGCAGTTGCTGGGGTTCGATCCCCAGCGTGTCATGCCAGCTCCACCCCTGGGGCATGCTGAGACATTATTGAGACTGGGCGTGGTGGCATATGCCTGTAATCCCAGTGCTTGGGGGGGCTGAAACAGGATCACTAAGAGTCCAACTGTGTTGTGAGACCCTGTACTAAATGCATAAAAAAAAAGAATTCTGTCAAGGGTAGTGGGAGCAGCTTTGCTGCAGCAGTGGGCTTGGACTGCCTGAGCCCTCTTTTCTGCTCAAAGATAGACTGCCCCCCAGTAGACTACACAGCAGTATTAGAAATTCAGCTTTTCAGATCTCTGAGACCATCCTTGTGGTAGAGACCCTCCTGGCAATTCTGATGGGTGGTCACCCAGCCTGGACTTGACACTTGTGGAGTCATAACATTTTTAGATGAATTGTAGTAGTAGGCATTTGCATCCATTAGTCCCAGTTCTTAAAAGCTGCCCGGAATATGAAGCCCTGATCCCTCCCATTTCCTTCTTCCTTCTCTTCTTTTTCTGAGTAAGCCAAGGTACCCTCTGGTGAGGTCCAAGGAAGGCACAGTACAGTGATGAAAATGAGTGACTCTGGAGCTGAGCACAGCACGGGGCAGGTGTGCCTGGGACAGCAGGGGCCCTGGCTTGTGCCCCAGAGCTGGCCTGTCCACCTTGCCCACTCACTCTGGGACCTTGGGTAGCTTTTAAAGCAGTTCTCAGGCACAATGACTCAAATTAAAGAAAAAAAGACGAATGACAGCAACAGTGGGTTCTGTGTACTAGCACCTGTCTCAAGGTCTCTGGCATCCACTGACCACCTAGTTCACAGTTATTACTACTACCACCATCATCACTTGGAGTCTTCTTCAGGTGGTTATGTTTTTGTGATGTTTTATGGCACTTTGAGATCAGTGACATATATATATATATATATATATATATAT